>JACEFZ010020557.1:337500-387500 GCA_014155875.1 Cepaea nemoralis | reverse complement strand
ACGTCTTACCTTAGTGCGAGGAAATGCAACCTTAAGACATGGCAGGGCAGATCAGGCCCTAAGCCTTTGTCGGCAACTGGTTTAGAACGGATGCTCCGCAGGTCAGCATGGTCGAATGGATAAGAACGCGTGTTCTTAAACACCCGATGTGCTAATGCCGAGGTTAGGGGTTCAACCCTTGCACCAGACAGCTGGACTAAAATGGTGACCTGTCGTCGTTGACTTGGGGACGTTAATTACAAGTACCTCTGAAGTCGGGATGGGTTCGCCTGATGGCGAGGGACACTGTTAATAGGGAAAGCTAACCCACACGCAAAATTCAGTCCATCACTACCATAAAATAGTGTGTGTGGACTACGCTTGAGTTCAAAGCCAGCGAGTGAAAAAACAAAATAAAAAACAATCAGTAAATGTCCCGCCATCTGGCGCTGGCATTCATATATCCTCACATCCATATATCCTCACATCCATATATCCTCACATTCATATATCCTCACATCCATCCCCACATCCATATATCCTCACATTCATATATCCTCACATTCATATATCCTCACATTCATATATCCTCACATTCATATATCCTCACATTCATATATCCTCACATTCATATATCCTCACATTCATATATCCTCACATTCATATATCCTCACATCCATCCCCACATCCATATATCCTCACATTCATATATCCTCACATTCATATATCCTCACATTCATATATCCTCACATTCATATATCCTCACATTCCTATATCCTCACATTCATATATCCTCACAGATTACGGTTCTTGGTTTATTGAATCAATTATACTGATGACTGATACCTGCGTTCTGTTAGCGTTGAATGTTTGGTAGGCGCTCACCAAACTCAACACTCCACATTGTGCCAATGGCTTCGGGCGGAGGAGCGCAACTGGGAAAATACACGCCACGCCTTACCCTAGTGCGAGGAAATGCAACCTAAAGACTAAATGTCATGGCAGGGCAGACCAGGCCCTAGGCCTTGGTCGACAACTGGTCTAGGACGGAAGCTCTGACAGGTGGACAGTTAGAGCAATTGCTCTACTGATCCGGCAGCTTCTGCAGATTGCCCTATTCCAGATGTATCGGTGTTACCTTTTCTCTGGAGTAAACTAGGCAGGCTAGGGAGGGGGAGCATGCTGCATGGGAAACATACGGTCTCTACAATTCAGCCCAGACTTTGTGCTAAGGAGAGTTATAGCTCCGTCCCTAGTCCCCGCTATGGGTTGTAGTAGTTATGCCATATTGAAGCACAATGTAACAAACTGTCGTCTGTCAAGAATCCCATATATATTGATGATATTCTTCCATGCCTCCGTCCCGGTCCATCTTGCATCACGTGTCTCGGTCTGTCACTGCTTTTTCTATCGCTCATCTATTCAGTCTTGTTCTAATGCATCTCTTCTCATCACATGACCTCAGTAAGCCGTTTGCTTTTTTTTCGTGATTGCACATAATGTTCTGCTTACACAATCCTCTTCCGGAAATTCGTTGTTTGTTGCATTCGCCGTCCAATGTATTCGCAACATACGAAGATAAACAAACATCTATAACGAATAACGGAGACAACATTGAGAAATACATTTTTGAAGTGCAGTCTTAGGGCTTTATTTCATGTCAATTGTATCCTTCTTATTTTTGTTTTTGGAGGCCTATTGAATGAAATAAAAAATTACGAGGCATTACTTATTGATCGCCTCTCGTACATCTCCGTTGCCTCCTGGCAAAACAGTGTATAACGTCTCTTAAAAGTCGACAGGGTCGACTTCATCGCAAAGGGTTTTATCCCATATGGCTCGGTCTCTTTCCGCAGCCCGGAAAGCGTCGCACAAAGCACGAACTCCGTAGCTCTAGCGACGACCCACAGGAGTCTCCGAAAAATTTAACTCGTGAACCGAAGGACGCGGCCCTGAATCGAACCCACAACCTTCGGAACCCGAGTCAAACGGCTTGACTCACTTCGCCACAGAGACTCCCTTAAAACAGTGTATTCCTTCAGTGAATTGTAAATACAGACGTCATAAATAAAATATTGCACGATGTCTTGCCTGGCATATTTCGCTGCATCTCGTCAGGTGCATACATTAGAGTTCTATATCATGTTATGTAACAAATATAAACGATGATACTTTGGTTCAAATATAATGGACATTGTCGATGATATTCTACGATTGTGTAGAACGTTATATCAACGGAAGTCTAACACTCAACAGTAAGTCCTTCTGTTTACATTGTCACGGCTGAATAGACTAATATGATATGTTCGTTCACATTTTAAAATTCATTGCCGTACAACAGAACAGGTTCTTTGTAACACTTTTTGACATTCAGTGATAATGACTCGCAACAACATGAGAAAGCAAGTCATATGTAAAGATGGACATCCACAGAAGTAGATAAAAGACGATGAGATCAGAGGCACAACGTGTGCAGAAAGAACTCAGAAATGGCAAGTCTGTTTAAACTCACAGGATATTGAATCATCATTATCATCATCTTCTTCCACTGTTGATGTCAAGTATCGTGGGGAGAAAGCATTTGATTAAACAGTAAACAAGTCTGTAGCAACTATCTTGATTGTTGATGACATTAACTGTATCTTCAAGTCTTCTTCGTCATCTTCTTCTTCATATTCTTCATCACCCTCTTCTTCACTATCACCCTCTTCTTCACCATCACCTTCTTCATCACTATCTTCTCTATCTTTTTCATCGCCATCTTCTTCTCCTTCTTCGTCTCCTTCTCCTTCTTCTTAGCCTTCCTTTTTGAAATCACAAAATATTTAATCACGATCATCATCCTCCACTTCTTTACTGCTCCTGACACTGGCTGCATCGTTATTAGTCTTTTTCATCTTCTTCTTCATTTTCTTCATCTTCTTCTCCTCCTCCTCCTTCTTCTTGGCCTCTCCTTTTGCTTGTAATCCTCCAATGGAACATAGGCACTCAACCAGCTAACTCCATGTTCTCCTATCCTCATTTATCTCATGCAGCTCCCTCGGTGTCCGCCCTATTTTTTTTTTTTTGGCGCTTGCTTGCTTTGAACTCAAGCGTAGTTCACACACACTATTTTATGGTAGTGATGGACTGAATTTTGCGTGTGGATTAGCTTTCCCTATTAACTGTGTTCCTCGCCAACTGGCGAACCCACTTCGACTTCGACTTCAGAGGTACGTGTAATTTACGTCCCCAAGTCAAGGTCAACAGGTCAACATTTTAGTCCCAGCTGTCCGGTGTAGGGGTTGAACCACTAACCTCGGCATCAGCACACCGGTTGTTTAAGAACACGCGTTCTTATCCATTCGACCATGCTGACCTGCTGTCCGCCCTATATTAATCCACCAGTGTTAATTCTTCACTTCCCGGTGTGTTTTAGCTCCTTCTCTGTGTATCTTACCCTGTATATTCCAGACAAAGGTAGTTCTAGTTATACTGTTCTCAGCTTTTCTCAGTGTGTGTCCCTATCCAGGTCCAGCATCTTTCCATCACCTCCTGGTTCACTGGTATTCGTCTCATTCTCTCAATGAGCTCTACATTAGTGATTCTGACATACCATTTTATTCCTTCTATTTAACACAGGCACCAGTTAGCGAATGTTTGTAGTGTATGTGTAATTGTGTTCATTTTTCTCCGTTTTTCTGATCCATACAGTAGTACCGATTTTACGTTAGAATTGAATATTCTAAATTTCGTTTCCGTTTTCATTTTTGTTTAAGAAGAAGAAGGGGAGATTTCGTGGCGAAGTGGTCAAGCCGTTTAACTCGGGCTCCGAAGGTTGTGAGTTCGATTCCGGGCCGCGTCCCTTCGGTTCACGAGTTAAATTTTTCGGAGACTCCTGTGGGTCGTCGCTAGAGCTACGGAGTTCGTGCTTTGTGCGACGCATTCCGCGCTGCGGAAAGAGACCGAGCCATATGGGATAAAACCCGGTTCAATGAAGTCGGTCCTGTCGACTTTTAAGCGACTTTTTTAAGAAGAAGAAAGAAGAATAAAAGAAAGACGAAAACGATAAGGAATAAAATGAAGAAGAGGGAGATGATGATGATGGTTAATACGATGATGATGATGACGACGACGACGACGATGATGATGATACCGATTATGCAGATGCTGATACAATAGAGGAAGAGGTCCGGGTGTAAAAGATAACATCTTTATCATCCGTAGCTCTACACCACTCCCTATCAAATGTGCCGCTACATCTACAGCTGTGACTGAACTCCAGACTTCATACGAGAACGACTGACGAACATTCCAGCAATTTCACATTGGTTTATTCTAGGAAGTTCACACATTCTGTCAACGTTGTCAAGAGTTTCAGAAGATATGTTTTCCTCTCTGACAAGGTAATTATAGATACGCCCGTCCAAATATAGGCCTAAATTTCCTGGAATATGATCGCGGAAAAAATGTTAGCAAATTGATGAGCACGTGAGAAAGCTGTAAGTCTGTCAGAATGGCCGAATAGTTGTAGGAGACCGACTCATTATCATCAGCATCTTCATTATCAGCATCGTCACAGTCATTATGGTTCGTGCAGTGTGGTGTGGCCATACCGTTAATGTCTTTAAACAGATCTCGGTCTGTGGTGTTCTGGATCACTTATATTCATAACACTCATCAATGCTATTCTTATAGGCCATAAAGGGTGATTTCTCTCGGTTTGCTTCTTCTGGCACTGATGTCTTCTGCCACTGACATTTTCTAACACTGATATTTTCTACCACTGATATCTTCTATCAATGATAGCTTCTACCACTGATATCTTCTGTATCTACTAGCACTGATATCTTCTACCATTGATATCTTCTACCACTGGTATCTTCTAGCACTGATTTATACCACTGTATCTTCTGCCACTGATATCTATCTTCTACCAATGATATCTTCTACCATTGATATCTTCTGCCACTGATATCTATCTTCTACCAATGATATCTTCTACCACTGATATCTTCTAACACTGATGTCTACTACTGAATTTTTCTATCAAAGATGTCTTCTATCAATAGTATCTTTTACCACTGATATATTCTACCACTGATATCTTCTACCATTGATATCTTCTAACACTGATATCTTCTACCACTGATATCTATCTTCTACCAATGATATCTCCTACCATTGGTATCTTCTAACACTGATATCTACAAAACAATGTTTTCCCGTAGTGAATTTGAATAACGAAGACACAAACAATAGATTGCACGATTTATTGCCTGGCATATTTCGCTGCATCTCGTCAGGTACATACTGCAGAAATCACACAACTTACGTGAATTAACTAGATAAATCCTTCAAGTTGAAATATACACATATTCGCACAGTAATGTCACTTATCTACCACGGTAATTTTAAGCTGACTAACATGTCTTTCTGTTTGCACAATTCTGGCTTGCGTTGATAGATCATAATTGCTTCTGCAAACTTTAACAAGCGAGTATTTTGTGTGTTAAACAACACGCGAAAGGCAGTGTCTCTGTCCACCACATGGCCACTTTCGATAATGTGCCTACCAATTGAAGACGCCGGGGGCTTCCGGTGTGTCGGCCCCACGAGGCTAGCATCTCCTGTGTGTTGTATCTTGTTGACCCATTGAGGTATGTGTTCTGACACCCGTTTGTTAAGCTGTCTCTCTGTTCTACCAATGTAAACGGCCTGGCATCTACATGTGAATTGGTAAATACAATTGTTTGTGGCGTACAGAGGAACAGGCTCTTTGACTGTTGGTGTAGGAATCGGTACGGTTTTATATCTAATGACTGGAGTTGCAGCACAGAATGTTCGGCCTACTGCTGTAGTAAGCCGGTCTTGTAGACGTTGCATTACGTCATCCCCTCGAAAGGTTAGCTGGATGAATACCTTGAGTTTAGGGACTGTAGTTACGTCTGCTTTTGGGTTTGGGCTGTTGGCAGTGGCGCTTTATAAATCCTGTGGAGTACCCATTTAGGTTTAAGACATTCTTCAGAGTTTCAAATTCCTCTGTCAGTGTGTCCTGGGTGCATATCTTTCTAGCACAGTCAAACAAGGTCCGTACTAAGCCCCGTTTGTACTGGACAGGTGTGAAGCTCTGAAAATTCAGGTATTGGCCAGTCCATGTTCCTTTGCGATACACCGATCTTTGAATTGTGCCATCTGCTCTACGTCTCATTAGAATATCTAGGAACGGTAACGCTTCGTTGTGTTCGTGTTCCATAGATATCTGCTGATATCCATATATCTACTGATATTCCATATATTTACTGATATCTACTACTGCATTCTTCTATCAATGATGTCTTCTATCAATAGTATCTTTTACCACTGGTATTTTCTACCATTGATATCTTCTACCACTGATATCTTCTACCACTGATATCTTCTACCACTGATATCTTCTACCACTGATATCTTCTACGACTGATATCTTCTACCACTGATATCTTCTACCACTGATATCTTCTACCAATGTTATCTTCTACGACTGATATCTTCTACCACTGATATCTTTTACCACTGATATCTTCTACCACTGATATCTTCTACCAATGATATCTTCTACGACTGATATCTTCTACCACTGATATCTTCTATCACTGATATCTTCTACCACTGATATCTTTTACCACTGATATCTTCTACCACTGATATCTTCTACCACTGATATCTTCTACCACTGATATCTTCTACCAATGTTATCGTCTAGCACTGATATCTACCACTTATATTTTCTACCACTGATAACTTCTGCCAATGATATTTTCTATCACTGATATCTTCTACCACTGATATCTTTTACCACTGATATCTTCTACCACTGATATCTTTTACCACTGATATCTTCTACCACTGATATCTGCTAGCATTGATATCTTTTACCATCGATATCTTCTAACATTGATATCTTCTACCACTGATATGTTCAACCACTGATATCTTATAGTACTGATACCTTCTAGCATTGATATTTTCTACCACTGATAACTTCTACCACTGATATCTTCTACCACTGATATCTTTTACCACTGATATCTTCTACCACTGATCTCTTCTACCACTGATATCTTCTACACCGATATCTGCTAGCATTGATATCTTTTACCATCGATATCTTCTAACATTGATATCTTCTACCACTGATATGTTCAACCACTGATATCTTATAGTACTGATACCTATAAATAGCATTGATATTTTCTACCACTGATAACTTCTACCACTGATATCTTCTACCACTGATATCTTTTACCACTGATATCTTCTACCACTGATCTCTTCTACCACTGATATCTTCTACCACTGATATCTGCTAGCATTGATATCTTTTACCATCGATATCTTCTAACATTGATATCTTCTACCACTGATATGTTCAACCACTGATATCTTATAGTACTGATACCTTCTAGCATTGATATTTTCTACCACTGATAACTTCTACCACTGATATCTTCTACCACTGATATCTTTTACCAATGTTATCGTCTAGCACTGATATCTACCACTTATATATTCTATCACTGAACATTTAAAACTTCTAACACTTAACTTGTCTCTAACACTTAACTCGGCTGCAGCTGTGTACTAACCCGATGCTAGTAGTGGTGTCTTTAACACTTAACTGGACTACAACAACGCACTGACCCGATGGTAGTAGTGGTGTCTTTAACACTTAACTGGACTACAACAACGCACTGACCCGATGGTAGTAGTGGTGTCTTTAACACTTAACTGGACTACAACAACGCACTGACCCGATGGTAGTAGTGGTGTCTTTAACACTTAACTGGACTACAACAACGCACTGACCCGATGGTAGTAGTGGTGTCTTTAACACTTAACTGGACTACAACAACGCACTGACCCGATGGTAGTAGTGGTGTCTTTAACACTTAACTGGACTACAACAACGCACTGACCCGATGGTAGTAGTGGTGTCTTTAACACTTAACTGGACTACAACAACGCACTGACCCGATGGTAGTAGTGGTGTCTTTAACACTTAACTGGACTACAACAACGCACTGACCCGATGGTAGTAGTGGTGTCTTTAACACTTAACTGGACTACAACAACGCACTGACCCGATGGTAGTAGTGGTGTCTTTAACACTTAACTGGACTACAACAACGCACTGACCCGATGGTAGTAGTGGTGTCTTTAACACTTAACTGGACTACAACAACGCACTGACCCGATGGTAGTAGTGGTGTCTTTAACACTTAACTGGACTACAACAACGCACTGACCCGATGCTAGTAGTGGTGTCTTTAACACTTAACTGGACTACAACAACGGACTGACCCGATGGTAGTAGTGGTGTCTTTAACACTTAACTGGACTACAACAACGCACTGACCCGATGCTAGTAGTGGTGTCTTTACCACTTACTCTCGACTACAACAAGGCACTGACCCGATGGTAAGTGACGTAACGATGACAAGGCGTAGAGGAAGCAGCAGTAGCAAGGACCTGACACGTTAGAAGGACGACTTCACTGCACCGAATTTTACCCCGTGTGGCTCGGCCTCGGTCAGTAGAGCGGCGAGCCACCTGCCCCAGTTACAACGATGACCCTACTCTTTAACCGTAAATATTGTCCTCGTGGACCGAGCTATGCAATCTGATAACGAAGCCACTGATATATTTTAAAGTGAAAACTATAACATCTCAAGTAACAGCTATATGTTGGTTGCATATCCTTTACATGACGTCGCAGTCAACCCCAGCAATTTTTGGGGGGCTGTTTGTGATTTCTTGGCACATTTACGGTCTCCCTGGCGAAGGGATTATTGACTTTCTCCGTAATCCCGTATATCCACGTAGGGTAACACAGCTGCGCGAGATTCGATAGCGGATCGCGTCGCGCTGGTTACCTACGGGGGTATGTGAGCCGATCGCTTAGAAAGCAATGACAAACTATTGAGCGTAATCTTGCCAAGAAATCAACAACAGCGGTAAAATGCTGGTATTGAAAGCGATGTCCTGTATACAGGATATGCGAAAAAACAAAAGTTTCTCATTGCTTTATGAACTACCAGCACTCATACCATTTTATAAAAACAACACAAGGCTGTCTGTTGCCAAATCTCCCACAGCTGTGTTTCGTACACGGTATGTTGGGTTACGAACTGCGTCCGTAACCCTTTTCATAAATATAACTGTGACTTCTAAAGTAACAACTATAACAGACACATAACAGCTATAACACACATTTAAAATAACATTATAACAGCCGCACCTATGGTAACACTTAAAGCAGAGACAATTCAAAGTAAGAACTATAACTGAGATATTTCAAAGTAAGAACTATAACATCTAAAGTAACAACTATAACAGACACATAACAGCTATAACGGACACATTTAATGTTACATCTATAACAGCAACATCTAAAGTAACAACTATAACTGAGCCATTTCAAAGGAAGAACTATAACATCTGAAGTAATAACTATAACAGCGACATTTAAAGTAACATCTATACCAGTGACATATGAAGTAACAACTTTAACAGATTTAAAGTAGTATTATAACAGCGACATCTAAAGTAACAATTATAGCAGAGACATTTCAATGTAAGAACTATCACATCTAAAGTAACAACTATAACATAAACACTTAAAATAACAAGTTTAGCAATGACACGTAAAATAACAAATTAACAGCCACAGTTAAAGTAACAGTTGTAACAGCGACATCCAAAATAAAAAATATAAAAGGCATTTAAAATAACATCTATAACAACGACATCTACAGTAACAACAATAACTGACACGCTTCAAAGTAAGAACTATAACACCTAAAGTAACAACTGTAACAGAAACATTTAAAGTAACAAACTACCACAGTCATTTAAAGATAAATGTATAGCAGACATCTAAAATTAATTATTATTACATGGAAATTTAAAGTAAAGACAAATATAACATATAATGTAAAGTAACCGCCGTAAGATAGTAAACTGCATTGTTTAAAAACTGCAGTCCGACAGAGAAACCACAACCTTCGGAGCTCATGGCTGACGGTTTGCCTCACATCGCCACGGCTGCAAAGAAAAAACAGCTTTGCTAAAGCAGAAAACATGATGTTATCTTCCACTTTGTTATGACTGCACTTAACGATAACATGAATCTCACGGCTGACAGTGTTACGGCCGATAACATTTCCTGACCATCGATTGCGTCGCAGATACTGGGGTAGCTATGTGCAGCGTTGTGGATTACCAAATGTGGCATCGCGATATTATGAGGTAGTGTGACCAGATTTGGCTCTCATCGCTCACTTCTCTTACTTGACTTGGGGACATAGTTTGCAAGTACATTTTAAGTCGGAGTGGGTTCGCCTGATGGCGAGGGGCACTGGTAATAGGGAAAGCTAATAAACACACAAAGAAGCAGTCCAGTGCTGTAGTACCACGTATGTGGACTACGCTTGGGTTAAAAGCAAGCGATTGCCAAAACACAAATAAATAAAGTAACAAAAGTAACAGATGCTTGTTAAGCTACAACTAGAATAGAACCATTAAAAATAATACAATATAACAGAGATATTTACAGTAACAATTATAACAGAGAGAGTTAAAGTAATAACTATGTAACAGAAACATTTATATGACATAAACATTTAAAGTAACAATTCATTCATTCAGTAGCATGTCCTTTGCAGAACCTCGCTCCCATAACAACATTCCGGAAAGCTTCTCGATCACAAGCAAGATGTCCCGCGTCCGATATACCCATCTGGAGATCATCCGCCACATCATGCACCCATCTTCTCTTTGGCCTTCCTCTTCCTCTCTTCCCAGGCATATACCCCTCTATCATTGTTCTCTCCAAACTTTCATGGCGTTTCAACTGATCAAAATATTTCAATTTTCTTTGTTTTATCGTCTTTAATAGACAACCTTCTTCAATATTCAGCTCTTGAAGTATGGATGCATTTGTTCTTTTCTTTACCCAAGATATTCTTAGAACATGTCTATAATATTTATATTCAAAGGCATTTATGTGCTGTTCTGCTTATTTAGTAAGTGTCCAGGTCTCACAGGCGTATGTTGCAACGGGAAAGATGCATGCTCTTAAAAATCTAATTTTTGTAGTCTGTCCCTTTCCATAATGTATTCAGTTGTGTTAGTCTTTGAAGAGCACTAGATAGTCGTCGTGTTGGTCTTTGAAGAGCAATTGAAAGTCGTCGTTTAATTTCCTTCAGTGTCACCGTTGTTGGTAATCAATGATCCAAGATATTCGAAATTTTCCACCACCTCCAATCTTTCCTCATTAACATATATTTCTTTCTCCATAGTAGTTTTATCTGTATGCATTATCTTTGTTTTTGCTATGTTAAGATATAAGTTGTAATTTTCACTATTCTTTTGGGTTGAGGTTATTAGGTTTTCTATACCATTCTGTGATGTGGATAGTAATACCGTATCATCAGCATATCGAATCTCTTGTATATAACAGAAACATTTAAAGTAACAATTATATAACAGAAACATTTAAAGTAACAACTATATAACAAAATTAGTGGAACTGCGGTAATGCTGTGAAAATGTAAACAACATAAAATAACAAAAAGTAATGCAGCTTTACAGAACAGGATTACGAAACAGAATTACGAAAAATACAGGATGTTGTGGCGACTAGCCTTCATCAGCAAACAAATACATACACGAAACACAAGATATAATCACAGAGAAGGCCCTTCAGTGACTACATAAAGGCAGAAGAACGGGATGAGAAGAATGAAAAAATGAGAATAATGCAGAGAAAATGAAACTTTGAAAATATTGTTTTTGCTACTATCTCAGAATCCCAGGTTGTCACAGTCTGGGATTCTGAGATAAGTAGCAAAATGTTTTCTTTAAATTTTCATTTTCTCTTCATTGTTTTCATTTATTGGAGCAATAATAACGCGTGTGCCATACACGTCACTTCTTCCTGTCGGTGTATCGGAGCAATTGCACACGAGTGTTCACGTCACTTTATCGTAACAAACCGGTGCTAAATTTAACATTTCTACGTATCTCTAACTGTAGATGTATCGGAGCATTTGCTAATTTTAGTGTGAAAACTCACTTTATGGTAACAAACCAGCGCTAATTTAACAATTTTACCTGTATCTCTCAGGGCATTTCAAGAAGTGTCGGGAAGTAATCACCAGAAAAATCACGATGTTATATTTATTATCGCCAGTTTTATCGTTCTAATTACTGTTCGGAGAAGCGTCACCGTGACGTCACGATGTTTTCAATACACAATTCATCCGAATCACAGCACTTCTCGTTGCACTATAAACCGGAGTGCTACAGCACATTGCATCTTTGCCGCGGTGACAATATTCCCACATGCAACACTCAGCATAATTGAAAACACTTCCCGCTAGAACTGTAAACACAACTGGACAGGAACAACACGCAACATTCATTCTGGCGGTACACTCCCCCCAGCCGGAAATGCTTATCCCTCGCCGCTCACGGACTACTCGCTCTACGGCTCGCGTTCTGTTCTCTGTGTTTGTTTCAGCTCGTGATCACGTGTTCACAGGTGACAGAAATCAAACAAGAATATGCATGGTTGAGGTTTCAAGTACACGTGTTCTGGCTGTTTGTGATTCCTGGGCAAGTTTACGTTCAGTAGTTTACCATTGCTTTCTGAACGACCGACACTCATACCATTGTATGGAAACCAACGCAAGGAGGTCTGCTTCCAAATCACCCACAGTTGTGTTTCGAACGCGGTATGCGGGATTACGAGTTAGAGGAGCGGCTGGTCGAGGTGCTAGAACGCTGGTTTCTTCTTCAGGAGACCCGGGTTCGAATCCTAGGTGTGAATTATTTTCTGTCGGGGGGAATCAAAGAAACCCCTAACCTGCACAATTAGAGGCGACTGCACTAGCTAGGCGGCCTTAATTTCTCAGGCTCAAGACCCCCCCCCCCTGTCCTACACCACATGGTACTGTATGCAGTAGGTGACAGTGACATTACAGAGACAATAAACATAATTATGGAAATAAATTACCTATAGAAGTAAAGCATATAGATACTAAGATACTAAACATAGTTATGTAGTTTATAGAGACAAATTATAGAGATAATACAGACAATTATAGAGGTACCAGAGATACATAATTCTCATCCTGTGATAACTGTGTCAGCATTAAGTTGCATTTAAAACTAATGCAGGTAAAAATCGCCTAAATGATCAACCTGCGGTTGAACTGGGTATGCCACAAACAGTGTTAGGTAACAAACTGACCCCTATCTTTCCAGAAGGGTAATATACCTTTTAACTCTTGGAAATGGTTCCGTCACCCAGCTACTGAGTTAAGTGCTTGAAGCGACACTGTGAGCTGTGAATTTTGTGTGGACTGCTTTTACATCTGTTGTTTGTAGCGTGAACTGCATGCTCAGAAAAATGGCGGCCGATCGGTCGCTGAACTAACTGGGTTGCCTTATGCAGTATTGCGTGGCTGCTGGTTTTCTTGTGGCTGCTGATTCCATCTACGATAAACTGTTTTTTTCGGGACGGACTTTTGTGTTGGCATTATGGCAGGAAAAACAGCTGGGCCAGATAAAATCACAATAGAAGAATTAGAAGTATTGGGAGAATTTGGGGTATATATATTAACCAAAATGTTGAATGATATTTACAGCAGTGGATATTTACCGAGCGATATGCTGAAATCTGTATTTATAGCTATACCAGTTGAGTTGAGTTGAGTTAAGAACCGACATCACTGCACTCAGGACATTCCCATACGTGCTCAGTCCCCTCGTTCAACAGCCAGCGAAGAGTCATACTACTAATCGTTCCCACCGCTATCTGATTAAAGCTATACCAAAAAAATCAGGAGCAATTGAATGTGATGTTCGTACAATTAATCTCATAAACCATATCACTAAGCTTCTACTCAGAATCGTTATGAGAAGAACCAGAAAGAAAATAAAAATGGAAATAAGTGAAGGACAGTATGGATTTGTGGAGGGAAAGAGCACAAACAATGCAATATATACATTACGGACACTAATAGAAAGGTCAGTAGAGAAACAGAAAGACAGCATATTTGTGCTTCATAAATTATACTAAGGCATTTGATAAAGTAAAATATGATGAACTGATTAAAATGTTAGAAGATATCAACATTGATGGGAAAGATTTAAGAATAATAAAGAATATTTACTGGAACCAAGTAGCAGCAATTAAAATGGGGAATAAAGAGGGTAATTACGAACAGATAAAGCTAGGAGTACGACAGGGGTGTGTCTTGTCACCAGATCTCTTCTCACTATACAGGGAAGTAATAATGAGAGATATTAAATAGATGCCAGGAATACTATTTGGAGCAGTGTTTCCCAACCTTTTTTGTGCTATGCCCCACCTAAGCCTTTCTAAAATCTGATGCCCCCCCCCCCCCCACTCCACCCCCACCCCCACCTAACATATACATTATTTTTAATATTCAAAAATTGAAATGTTCACTAAAGAAACTTGAATGATAGGTTTTAGAAAGAAATCAATAGGAAATTATTGAGCAAACACAGTAAGTAAATTTTCAAAACATATAATGGAGAAGTGAAATTCAAGTACAAAATAATTTTAATGAAAGAGTTTTCTATATTATTTTAATTATTAGTAATTATTTATTATTTAAATTTAGTGAGATCCTTGCGCTTAATGCTTGCTGCAAAGAGATTTTATGTCAGGTTCCAATTTAGTTAACTTCAGTATCAAGTCTGCCCTTTTTGTTATATCCGGCCTATTTCATCCATTTTTGAATTGCCCCCCTTAACAATCAAATTGCCCCCGGTGGGGCGTGGGCCCCACGTTGGGAAACACTGATTTGGAGGTTATAATATACATAATATACGCTATGCAGATGATACAGTATTGTTGGCGGATAATTCAACAGACCTGCGACAATGGTTGGACATTGTAGTAACAGAGAGCGCAAGGAAAGGACTCTTCTTGAATATCAAGAAAACAGTAACAATGGTGATATTAAAAAAAATTGTGACACCAAAACATGACATAGAAATAGAAGGGAAAATTCTTAACCAAGTGGATAATTTTAAATACCTAGGGGCATATATAATATCAGATGGAAGATGTACAACAGAGATTAAGAACAGAATATGGCAAGCAAAGACCGCATTTCAGAAAATGAAGAGTATCTTTTGCAATAAGTCACTATTACTGAATGTAAGAAAGAGAGTGCTGAAATGCTATGTAGAACCAGGTTTGCTGTATGGCAGTGAATCTTGGAATGTAAATGAACAAATTAAGAAGAAATTAGAAGCAACAGAGATGTGGTTCCTGAGACGAATGTTGCGAATTCCTTGGACTGCCAGAGTAACTAACAACGACTGCCTGATATAGGCTAGTTAGTTAGTTAGCTAGCTAGTTAGTTAGTTAGTTAGTTAGCTAGCTAGCTAGTTAGTTAGGTAGGTAGGTAGGTAGGTAGGTTAGGTTGGTTGGTTGGTTGGTAGGTAGGTTGGTTGGTTGGTTGGTTGGTTGGTTGGTTGGTTGGTTGGTTGGTTGGTTGGTTAGTTGGTTGGTCTTACTTCTCGTAGAGCATTAAGAATGTCAGCCTGGTCCATGGCGCGTCCGCCCTCCACAGTAGCGTTACCTGCGAGCTTAAAAATCGAAATCCACAGATTGTCTTGCCATTGTATTCAGATAGACTCAGACGAGAGAGTGCGTACGATGAATTGCGCAACTCTTCCTCACTTTAATCCAATTCACAGCGCAAGTCATTCTTCGTCCAACCACATGCTCACAATATTTCATTATTTTCCAGTTTTATTTATCTTCTTAAATTTATCATCCTTAACTTATGAGAGTATGGAGCCGGTCGCTCAGAAAGTCGTGGCGTGCTGATGAGCGTAATCTAGCCTAGTAATCAACATACAGCTGAAAGATGCTGGTGTTGACCGCAATATCCTGAAACAGGATGGAAACGCGGGGGAAAAAAAACAAACTTATCTTATTTATTGCCCATGCCGTGTGGCGTTGGTGATCATGTCTGTATATAGGCCTTCTGTCATGTGTACTGCCAATGATTTCTATACCGATGTTTCATCATGCCTTGATGTCAAACTGTTCAGCATCTTCTCTCTCTCTCTCTCTCTCTCTCTCTCTCTCTCTCTCTCTCTCTCTCTCTCTCTCTCTCTCTCTCTCTCTCTCTCTCTCTCTCTCTCTCTCTCTTGGTCTCCCCCGACTTCCCTTTCCCTCCAACATACTTCAGCTTTTCTCTGATCATGACACGCCCAAAGAATGTGCACTGTCTTCTTCTGATGCGAGTAACCAGTTCTCGTCGTGAGTTAACTTCTTTCAAAATATCTTTATTGCTCTTCCAGTATGTTCTTGTCCATCCATCCATCATGTGCCATGCCGGTAAGCGTGGGCGGTCATGTTTTGCCATCTCCACAGTCGTGGATCAGCTCCGTGTTCCTGTCTCGACCATGGCATGTGGCCAAGCCATCCAGGTATTTGCCTCTAGGTCTTCCTCTTGGTCTGTTCCCTTCTATCTTACCAGTTGTCACCAAGTTCTCCAATCCATTTCTTCTCATAACATGCCCAACAAATTTTGACTGTCTGCGTCTAATGTCTCTAATCCAGTGTTGACCAACCTTTTTTGTGCTATGTCCCACCTAAGCCTTTCTAAAATTCTTATGACACCCCCCCCCCCCCCTAACATTACATATACATTATTTTTAATATTCAAAAATTGAAATGTTCACTAAAGAAGCTTGAATGACATGTTTTAGGAAGAAATCAATAGGAAATTATTGAGCAAACACAGTATTCCAATACACACAGAGCAAACACACCAGTTTCAATACATAATGGAGAACTGAAATTCAAGTACAAAATAATTTTAATGAAAGATTTTTCTATATTATTTTAATTATTAGTAACTATTTATTATTTAAATTTAGTGAGATAGTTGCGCTTGATGCTTGCTGCAAAGAGATTTTATGTCAGGTTCCAATTTAGTTAACTTCAGTCTCAAGTCTGACCGTTTTGTTATATCCAGCCGATTTCTTCCATTTTCGAATTGCCCCCCTTAACAATCGCATTTCCTTCCTGTGGGGCGTGGGCCCCACGTTGGGAAACACTGCTCTAATCAGTTTACGGTCTTCGTTTGTTTCTTGAAGGACCTGTTCATTGGTCTTTCTGGCTGTCCATGGTATTCTTTGCATTTTCCTCAGAAACCACATTCCTACAGCCATCAGATGTTTTTCAGCTTGACTGCTCATTGTCCAAGCTTCATATCCATATAAAAGTACAGGTTCTATGTAGCACCTCAACACTCTTTTGCGCGTTTCAATTGACATCTTTTTATTGGTCAGTATGGTTTTCATCTTGCTAAATGCTACCTTAGACAGTGGCGATTCTTGTTCTAATCTCTTCAAGGCATCTCTCATCAGATGTTATTACTGTTCCAAGATAATTGTACCTATTCACTTGTTGAAGAATATTCCCATTTACTTGTATATTGCATTGTGGTATTTCACTCTTCCTAGTAACGACCATAACCTGTGTCTTTTTACAATTTAATTCTAACCCTCGTTGTTCACTGTGTGTAACAACTGCATCTACTAAATGTTGCAGGTCCTGTTCATTGTCTGCAATCAAGACTGTATCGTCTGCATATCTAATGTTATTGATGCATCGTCCCCCAATGTTGATTCCTCCCATATCTTCAATATTTCTGAAAATACTTTCACTGTACAGGGAAAACAGATCTGGAGACATTACACATCCCTGTCTCACACCTCTCTTAATAGGCTGATATTGGCCTACTTCATTATCAACTCTTATGGCAGCTTGTTGTTTCCAATATATGCTTTTTACAAGTCTAAGGTCTTTTCCATCAATTTGTAGATCTTCAAGCATCCTTATCATGTCGACATGTCTCACTTTATCGAAAGCCTTTGTGTAGTCAATAAAGCAAAGGTGCAGATCTTTGTTTACTTCTATAGATCGTTCAATTACGGTTCTCAGTAAATACACAGCATTTACTGTACCCTTTGGGACGCAGAGGTGTTTCCAAGGCACCAGGGCCAGGTTATATACTGGCCAAGACCTACTGACGCGTCCTTGTCGAGCGTCCTGGGCAACAGGTCCCTTTGGGGTCCTGGCTAAGGTCAGTAGTATCGCTGATTCCTCCGAAGTCGGAGAGTGTCTGCCTGTACGGCGAGGAACCACCAGTCTGCACACCAATAAGCCAGACATGGGACAATGGATACTCACGCAAACCTCAGGTCCTGTACGACATCACAATGATGTTGGACAACAGGATGCCTTCATCCGACATACAGGACTTCGCGTTGGAGCTCAAGCCAACGAACACAAGCAAGCAAGCAACTGTACCCTTTCCTTCTACAAACCCACATTGTTCTTCTCCTATTTCAGGTTGTATTTTCCTCCTAATTCTTTGTCATTCGTCTATAAAATCTCATCTTCACAGCCTCTACCATTTTTTACTTGTTTGCTACCTGTCCATGATTCGCGTCCATACGTCGGGATTAATTGAATATAGCTCTTAAGAACTCTTGTCTTCACCTCGATTGACAAAAACAAAACAAAAACATAAATTGCTGAGAATATTCTTAATCTTGTCAAATGCTGCCTTCGCGTGGGCTATTATAATTTCTCATCTCATCTTATCTTGTTCCCCTTGTACCTTGCGGTGTCGGGTGAAGCATAACCAGCGAGAGAGTGACCGTTTATGTCTTCATGTAACAAAATTCCCATCGACTCTGTTATTCTTTCTTTCCATCGTTTGCATGATCAACTAATGAACGTGAGCTTGCCTAGAGATCACAACTGCAAAAATTCTAGTGTTGACTGCAACGTCCTGTAAAGGATATGCAACTAAATTTGTTTTTAACATGGTCTATTCTAATTTAACTTCTTTAACGCATCTTCCATTTGCTGTAAGCAACCAAAATAACCCAAATACTTCAATATATATTGACTTGTTAAAGATTAGTTCATCCTACTTGAGTATACGTTTTTTTCCCCCTGTCATAATCATTACTTCTGTTTGTCTGTTATTCAGACAAGTCCTTTATTTTGACTGTCTGTTACAATTATATCTATCATTTCTTGCAACTTCGGTTCATTCACAGCCATCAAAACCATGTCATCAGCATAACGCATGCTGTTTACATTATGCCAAACAACGGATATTCCTGGCATGTCTTGTATAGATTATTTATCCTAATAACCAAATTGTCAGTGTTGAGTTTATGTCGCATAGATCTATCTGTTCTCTTATTAGTCCAATGAATCTTTACTACTTTTATGTAATAAAAGCAATATAGTCAAAGATGAGCGTGTGCTTTTCACCGGATTTGCTAAATGTCAAAGCAGCACACGCGTGTTTTGTCATTGCTGTGGATTTTGTTGTTCTGTCTGCTCCGATCCATACATGTGTTACTTGTTGCAGTTTTTACAGAGTCATGTTTGTTCTTCTTTAAATTACCGTCATCACGTTTCCATGACCTGTCAGCAGTGAACCTATATATTCTTCTTCTTCTTCTTCTTCTTCTTCTTCTTCTTCTTCTTCTTCTTCTTCTTCTTCTTCTTCTTCTTCTTCTTCTTCTTCTTCTTCTTCTTCTTCTTCTTTTGTTCTTCCTTCTTCTTCTTCCTTCTTGTTCTTCCTTCCTTCTTCTTCTTCTTCTTCTTCTTCTTCTTCTTCTTCTTCTTCTTCTTCTTCTTCTTCTTCTTCTTCTTCTTCTTCGTTCATCCGGAGTTTTTTTTTTTTCGGACGCGGTTGCGTTGTGCCTGTTTACAGCAGAGCTGCGTTCTTGCGCCGTTAGGCCGACATATCCGACTTCTGCGGGCATTTGTTGACCGGGTAAACCTTCCCGGGGAACCTAGATATTCGAAACTACTCACTTTCTGTAATTGCTCTTCATTGATAAGTAGGAGGAGGGCTTCAAATGAAAACCTTAGCAGTGTGATAGAAATTATTATAACCATTATGCTATTGTTTTGTAACCTGTCAATATTGTCGGTAAGGATGTCAAGAGTTCTCAGCACGTGACACCACAGTGCAGACGAACACGGTGACATCATAGGGACAGTTTAAAGATGGTCGTCCCACTTTTGACATGCAGCAAAGAGGAGCAGCGTTCTGTTATCCGTTTTTTTTTTACCAGTGAAAGGGTGAAACCCACATAAATTCATCGCGATTGAAGGTCCAGTATGGCGGTGCATTCCTGTCAGTCCAGCAAGTGTTTGAGTGGAGTAGGAAGTTTCAAAACGGCGTGACTTCTGTGACAGACTGTTCACGACCGGGTCAAGCACACCGAGTATTGAACCCAGAGTGATTAAACACGCCACCAAGAGCATTCTTTTCTACAGGAATCGAATCTTTCTTCTCCTTTTGTGAGCGCCAAACAATACTATGTGTGTACTGTTTTGTAATTAGTGGTTCTCTCCCTCTCTCTCTTCTCTCTCTCTTCTCTCTCTTCTCTCTCTCTATTTCTCTCTCTCTTCTCTCTCTCTTCTCTCTCTCTCTTCTCTCTCTTTCTCTTTCTCTCTCTCTCTCTCTCTCTCTCTCTCTCTCTCTCTCTCTCTCTCTCTCTCTCTCTCTATCTATCTATCTATCTATCTATCTATCTATCTCTCTATCTTTCCTCATAAAATATGCTCCGGTGCAGGACACCACTCCTGGTCTGTCACGTGGTAGTTAAACTAGCTGCATGTCCTTTGTAGGACGTCGCAATCAACCTTATCATCTGTCTGCTATTTTGTTCGATATGAATATTGGTTTTCAGCCGTTTTGGGTGAGGCTTTTCTTAAAATTTGATCCTGTTATTGTTTCCCATTTCTTTTCCTTTTTTATGGAATGGGGGTGAAGGTGGGAGTATATGTCTAGTTCTGTTGATGTGGTCGGGGTCCTTTGGAATCGGGTGTATAGTGGAGAAGAACGGGTAGATCATCACGGCTTGGAGAGAATGGTGCGACAGGAAGTGACCAGAGGATTTGACCGACACTCAGTTCTCCAAAGAAAGGCCGCGTGGAAACACAATCAGACTGTTGTACTATTAGTATTGGGATTCTTCACTGGCTGATACATATAAGGACGGACACGTTTGGGAAAGTCCAGAGTCCTGTGAAGTCGGTTCTTGGGAAAGTCCAGAGTGCCGTGAAGTCGGTTCTTGGGAAAGTCCAGAGTGCTGTGAAGTCGGTTCTTGGGAAAGTCCAGAGTGCTGTGAAGTCGGTTCTTGGGAAAGTCCAGAGTGCTGTGAAGTCGGTTCTTGGGAAATTCCAGAGTGCTGTGAAGTCGGTTCTTGGGAAAGTCCAGAGTGCTGTGAAGTCGGTTCTTGGGAAAGTCCAGAGTGCTGTGAAGTCGGTTCTTGGGAAAGTCCAGAGTGCTGTGAAGTAGGTTCTTGGGAAAGTCCAGAGTGCTGTGAAGTCGGTTCTTGACTCAACTCAACTCAACGGTATTGATGTATTGTTTTTCCGTAGGTACACGTGTGTGTGTATATCGTGTTTTAACCACAGGGGCACTCCTTTTTAGTTTTCACTCTGGGACCACCATCAGATCTCCATTGTTTTCAGTTCCCCGCCTTACCTTTCTCCCCTTTTTTCATGCATCACGTCCATTTATTTACCTGGGATCCTCACTGAACCATTACCATCCCCTACCCCGGTCCTCATGACACCACAGACTCCCATGGCTGTCTATATAAAAGTTGCTTTTTTTTTTAAAGTTGCATATTCTTTACAGGACGTCGCAATCAAGAGCAGCAATTTTTGGTTGTTAGTGATACTTGGTAAGTTTACGTTCAGTAGTTTGCCATTCATTTTGAACGACCGGCACACATACCATTTCAATTTTAAAAAGCAACGCAAGGCGGTCTGCTGCCAAATCGCCCGCAGCTGTTTCAAACGTGGATATGCGGGATTACTAACTGCGTTCGTAACACCTAGGCCACGGAGCAGGCTAATATAAGAGTATCAAGGTGAAATTCTTGTTAGTTTCGCAGCCTATGATTCTGAGATAAGTAGAAAATTTTTTTTTTGTTCTAATTTTCATGTTCTCTTCATTGTTCTCGTTTTTTGTCATCTTTTCTTTCTTCTCAATTCTTAAACCTTTGAAAATTAAGTTTGTTCCTTCCTTCGTTCGTTCTCGTCCCGTTTTATGCCTCATTGTAATCACTGGAGGGTCTTCGTGATTATGCTGATTATTGCTGATGAAGGCTAATCGCCGCAACGTCGTATATTTTTCGTAATTCTGTTCTGTAAAGCTGCATTACCTTGTGTATTTTATATTGTGTTTTGTCGGGAAGATAAGAAACTGTCTCGCGAAAACTTCTGGACGTTATCTGGGTTGTTTCTCCGCAGTCATACAACCTTGTCAATGTGTTTATCTTTCTGCCACTTCCCCCACGGGTTGAAACAAATTTTCAAAGTAACCATCTCCAGCTGCGAAGACGGCAAGTCACCTGCAGCTTCCTATCAAGCTGGCGCCTGGTGGGCACTTGTTCCAGTGTCTGGTAATGAGTCGGATGTGCATCAAGAGCCTCATCGCGCTCGGCGCATCCGAGTTTTGATTCAAAACGCACATCGACGGGAGGAACGTGTGGTTATTGACCTCGTACCTGTTGGAGTCGGCGCAGTTCTACAACAACAATAACAACAACAGCAGAAACGACAAAAAAAAAAAAAAAACAATATCATATTTGTTCGAACAGACGGAGGTGTGCAACAACAACAACGTTAACAGCAATAACTATCTTATATCTGAATAACGAAGACACATACAATAGATTGCACGATTTATTGCCTGGCATATTTCGCTGCATGTCATCAGGTACATACTGCAGCATTCACACAACGTACAGTAAAATAACTATAATCCCTTCAAGCTGAAATATACACATGTTCACACAGTAATTTCAATTGTCTACCACGGTAATTTTAAACTAACTATCATGTTATCACTATCATTGATATCTAAACATTCCACCATTGAAAATATCTAAACATTCCGCCATTGAAGATATCTAAACATACCGCCATTGAAGATATCTAAACATACCGCCATTGAAGATATCTAAACATTCCGACATTGAAGATATCTAAACATTCCGCCGTTGAAACAGGCCCCACCAGTTCAACGGTCAAGGTTATTAGTGACGGTTCCGCGTCACGTGATCATTCAGCCACAAACAGACGTAATCAATATGGCGTGAGCCGGTCACGTCCAGTTTCCGTCAACTTGTTTCCTCCAGTCATGTCGAGATTCTCCCCCATGATGTCGAGTTCCTCTCCTTCGGGGGTTCGCCCTTGTCGACATGATTTCTCCATTTATATGTCATCGACGACACAGTATATCTTGTAGTATCTCTTTCAACGATGACTGTCTGTCTGTCTGCCTGTCTTCGAAGCCCGTGTCTCTGCCTATCTGCTAATTTATATGTATGTATGTGCGTCTGTGGCTTGGCGGTTGGTGAAGGCAGTTTCATAATTCCCAGATATATCGGGTCGAGGGGACGAAATCAGCCTTGGGATATCTGAAAGCAGATCGCTTTGCGTTTATTTAGATGGTATGCGCGTCGGCCGTTTAGAATGTAATGGCAAACTACTGAATTGTTTAGTAACTCACAAATGGCCACCAAATGCTAGGGTTGCGCCTTGAAAATGACATCCAACTCATGTTATGTGTGTCTGTCTGTCTAGTTCTAAGTACTGTGTATGTCTGTCTATCTAATTCTAACTACTGTTTCTACCTGTGTGTTTGTTTGTCTGTCTAGCTCTAAGTACTGTTTTTGTCTGTATGTCTGTTTGTCTATCTAGTTCTAAGTACTGTGTCTGTCTGTCTGTTTATCTAATTCTAGGTACTGTTTATGTCTGTCTTTCAGTTTAGTTCTAAGTACTGTTTGTCTGTTTATCTCAATGTCTGTTTGTCTGTCTATTTCTAAGTACTGTTTCTGACTGTCTGTCCTTCTGTCTGTTTGTCAATCTATATTTCTTAACAGGGTTTGCAGCATGCACATGGCGTGATTGTAACGGACTCACAGAGCACACTGAGTATTGTGAAGACGGGCATGCTTCGTGCAGAGTGGCGTTCAAAGTAACTAATCAAGATAGGAAGCATCCGTGGGATCTTTCCACTAAGGCATGTGGGTGTGTTGGGAAACGAGCAGGAGGACAGATTGGTTGGATCTGCACCTCTAAGTGGGGTACTGTGCACGATAAAGCAGATGTGTTCGGGGATCATTGTGATCATGTGTATAGTTCGAAAGAACATATACACCTTGACAGCCTGGACAGAATGGTCGGCAGGGAGTGACCAGAGGATCTGACCGACACTCAGTTCTCCGAGGAAAGACCAGACGGACATATGAGTCTTCGTTGGGTTGTAGAAAATGTGGACTTCCCAAAGCATTTTCTAGTGCCAAAATAAGGCACTTTGTCGTTTTGTCACTTTGTCATTTGTCACTTTATCGTTTTGTCATTATGTCACTTTATCGTTTTGTCACTTTGTCGTTTTAGTCACTTTGTCGTTTTAGTCACTTTGTCGTTTTGTCACTTTGTCGTATTGTCACTTTGACGTTTTGTCACTTTGTTGTTTTGTCACTGTGTCAATAAATTATCTCATCCAGGAGGATTTGAACACATAACCTCCACCAAGGCAGACAAGTGTGCAAGACAAACCTTTTTGTCTGTCTTTCACCTTGTCTGTCTATTAGTATACCTATTACGTCTCTGGCATGTGACTGTGTACAACATCAGAAACCTTGGGAAATCGTGCAGAATATGGCCTTTCCATCACATGTAGCACGACTCATAAGAATGCTCTATCTAGACCAACAAGCAGCGGTTAGAATAGATGGCGAGACATCAGATTGGTTTGACATCAAGCAGGGCTGAGTACTGCCCCTCTATTTGTTTAACCTGTGCGCCGAAAATATAATGAGAACTGTCAGAGATGATTTAAACAGGGAGCAATGTGATGCCCTAATTATCGTTGGTCATGACATACCAGAGATCCGGTATGCTGATGATACAGTATTACTATTCACAACACAGAATGGTATAGAAAACCTAATAACCTCTACCCAATTGAAAAGTGAAAAATCACACCTTATATCTTAACATAGGTAAAACTAAGATAATGCATACAGATAAAACGACTATGGAGAAATAAATAAATGCTAATTAGAAAAAATGGAGGTGGTGGAAAATTTCGAATATCTCGGGTCATCGATTGCCAATAATAGTGAAACAATGAAAGAAATTAAAAGACGAATGTCTATTGATCGTCAAAGACTAAAACAACTGAATAAATTGTGGAGTGGGATAGACAGAACTACAAAAATTAGATTGTTAAGAGCATGCATCTTTCACCATTGCAACATACGCCTGTGAGACCTGGACACTCACTAAACAAGCTGATTGATTGATTGAACCGACATCACAGTATTCGGGGCATTCCCATAGGTGCTCTGTCCCCATCCTCAGCAGCCAGCGAAGAGTTCCAACACCAACAGTACCAGTAGCAATCTGATTTTATTTCCGTCTCGCATTTGCTCTGAGCGTCGAGCGTCGGCCAGAGCCCCTCGTCACTCCTTGCTGCCTCATTCTTGCCAGACCATAATGATCCATTTGCTCCTCCGAGGTGTACACGTGCTCCAACAAGGCCGCAACCACGTCTGCCTTGTCATGCATCAATACTCCACCAAGTTTTACAGAGCCAGCCAATCTGTCCGCCTGTTCATTCCTCAGCACACCGGCATGTCCCGGAGAAAAGATCCAGGCGATGCTTGCCACCCGTGACCTCCGAAGCGAAGCAAGCCACTCTGCACGAAGCATGCCTGTCCTCACCTTTCCCAGCATTGTTCTGAGTCAGTTACAATCATGATGTGTGTGTGTGTGTATCGTATTCTCGATCCAGCGGAAAGCTGCAGTGACCGCCTCCACCTCCATTCTTAGGCTAGATGTTCCTGGCACCTGCCCTCCTATTTCTATGCCTTCTTCTCACACCATTTCCTCCTCTTCTCCTCCTCATTCTCTCTTCGCTAACCTCTGAAAGATGTGTCAAGCGCAGAGCACGCGCTCCGTAGCTCCGGCAACGATTGCCGTGTTTAATAAACAAGCTGAAAATCGCTTAAATACCTTTGAATATAGATGTTATAGAAGAGTTCTAATAATATCTTGGATAAAGAAAAGAACAAATGCGCCCATACTTCAAGAGCTGAATATTGAAGACGGTAGGCTATTAAAGACGATAAAATAAAGAAAATTGAAATATTTTGGTCACTTGAAACGTCACGAAAGTTTGGAGACAACAATAATGGAGGGTTATATGTCTGGGAGGAGAGGAAGAGGAAGGCCAAAGATAAGATGGGTGAAGGATGTGGCGTATGATCTCCAGATAGGTGTATCGGACGCGGGACATCTTGCTTCTGATCGAAAGGTTTTCCGGACGGTTGTTATGGGAGCGAGGTTCTGCAAATTACATGCTACCGAATGAATGAATGAAAGAATGAATGAATTTATCTTATATTACACTCTATCTGTCAGTTTATTTCCATGTAACGTTTCTGCCTGTCTGTCTATCTGACTCGCGTTTCAATTCATGAATGATAGTTAATTTTTATTCCAACGACGATGGCACGAAGTCATCTTCTGTACTCCTAGAATACCGTAAAGACGCTCATTCCTGATCTTAATTCTACAGAATGTAGCAGTGCCGTGCTTTGGATAGAACATTATAGAGAATATAGCAGTGCTGTGTTGTGGATAGAACATTCTAGAGAATGAGCAGTGCCGTGTTGTGAATAGAACATTATATAGAATGTAGAAATGTTGTGTTGTGGATACACTATTCGAGAGAATGGAGCAGTGCCGCGTTGTGGATAGAATATTCTAGAGAATTTAACAGTGCCGTCTTTTGGATAGATGTCTTCTGTAAGCCCTTCGCCGCAGCGCCTTTGAATGTAGTACAATTCTATGCAGTGTATATTTTACCACTCTTATCGTGGCTCGGTGTAATATCTATACATAGTAGGTTACCTTTTCGTGTTGCGGTGTGGAGTAATATCTATGCATGCTATGTTTTCCTTCTCGTGTTGTAGTTTTGACGAAGGTTCTATACACAGTTCGTTTTTCTACGTAAACTTCTTGTAGTCTCATCTCATCTCGTCTTGTTCCTCTTGTACCTTGCGGTGTCGAGATGAAGTATAAACAGCGGGAGAGTGCCAGTTTATGGATTTCATATATCGAAATTCCCAAAGTCTATTGCCGGGTCTATATCCAATTAGGTCAGTCCTATTATACTTCTTAATTTTTCTTTGAGCAGTATGAAAATCCCCTGCTAGACCAGTCGCAGATGTAATATGTATACATAATATGTTTTCCTGCACTTGTGGTTTTGTGTAATACTGTATATACATAATATGTTTTCCTGCACTTGTTATTTTGTGTAATATCTACACATGGCATGTTTTCCTGTACTTGTGGTGTGAAATGCTATAGGTACAATGCTTTTAAACCTCCAGCTAGTCTGCCGTGACTGTGAGACATGAGCACTGGTTCTGTTTGTTGGGTTGTACAATCAATAAACCGACAAGCCAAACTCGCACATGTAAAACCACGTATAACCAGCTGCCCGCCAGTTTTTGCAACACCACACACGATGCATATGCACGAGCAACCAGATTTTTCAAACTCAGTGAGCTAGATTTCCCTAGCAACTAATTGTCAATTAGCCCGTTGAAAGTTTGTTTACATTGCCATGGTAACCATGCAGAAGCCGCAGTAATGCTATACTTAATGTGCTCGACCTGGGTTTGAATCCCACTCCAGGCGGAATTTTTCGTGAGCGTTTGGGTCCGGATCAATTCAGCTTCATAAAACGTGTACAAGGGTCAGTTTGGCAGAAAGCATAAGAGTGCTCGTTCTTATACAGGGTGTATTTGTAATGACTGTGCAGTGTTTGAAAATATTGCCAGTCCAAGATTTGTATTTACCTATTATGTTGCATGAACTTTACAGAGGGTGAATAAAAAAATTGGACCAGCAATATTTTCAAACACTGCACAGTCATTAAAAATACACCCTATACATCCGGTATGCTGATGCCGAGGTAGCGGATTCATTACCTGCAACGGAAAGTTGTACTACAATGTTAACCTATCGTCTTGGGGACGTAAATTACAAGCATCTCAGAAGTCGGAATGGGTTTGCCTGATGCCGAGGGACACCGGTAATATGGAAAGCTACTCCACATGCATAAATCAGTCCTGTGCAGTAGAAGTAGTAGCATGTGTATGGACTAGGCTTGAGTTCAAAGCCAGCGGACGCAAATAATACAGAAACTAACGGTTGCCGGACAGCACTGGTAGATCCAGCTATCCCAAGACTCTATCTCAGTTTAGCTCAGGCACCGCGACAGGTCATGTATTTGTGATATCCTACAAGAACTCATGGATGACATCTTGCAACCATCACTATCCCTATTCAGTGCCATCTCCGCCGTCATGGTTGGCGAAAACGAATTTCCAGCATTGTTTTTCTTGAATTTTTGTTGCATATTTGACCAGGCCGTTGCCTGATCATATCTTAACGTTCATGTGTTATTTATCTGTAAAGGAACACTTCCATAGCACACAGGCATCTCTTTGCGTGCTCAGTCTTCTCGTATAGATCACACCAGGAGACAGAACGGTGCACGAACTCCGGACCCACGGGCGAAGATCCAAACAGGCGTCTATCAGAATCACAAACGCTATACAATTGTGTAGGTAGTTTGCCATTATTGAAATTGTACCCGGGTAGCGGCCTATACTGCCTACTCTGGGGGTGGGGACTGTGTGGTCTCGAGGTATGGTGTCCGCCTCGAGTGCTGGGGGTCCCGGGTTCAAGCCCCATTGAAGGCCGGGATTGTTTTACGTGGACTTCTAATAACAAAATGTCCCCTGGTCTCTGGGTAGTGAGATCGGACGCCCGTGTGTATTGTGCTCTCATCTCAACTCATCATGTTCCTCTTGTACCTTGCGGTGTCGAGGTGAAGTATAAACAGCGGGAGAGTGCCCGCTTATGGGCTTCATGTATCGATATTCCCATGGACTCTGTTATTCCCTGCGTCCATCGTTTACGTGGTCGGCCTCTTCCTCTGCTTCCCTCTGGTCTGTACATCATTGCTTGTTGTGGTATACTGTTAGTTGGTAACCTGCTTGCATGGCCAAACCATTTGACTTGCTGCCTTCTAATAAAATCTAGTGCAGCTATAACCCCACTTTAGTCCTGATTTCTTCATTTCTGATCTTATCTCTTCTTGATACATTGAGTATTCTTCTCAGGAATCTCATTTCTGTTGTTGTGATTTTTCTTTTCTCTTTTCTGTCATTGTTCCAGGTTGGCATTGGTAACATAGAGTTGGTAGGAAGATTGTGTTGTAAAGTGCTTTCTTAGTAGTTATTGATACATGTTTGTTCTTTAGTATTGGTGCCATTTGTCCAATGAGTTGGTTTGCCTAATTGCATCTATTTTCGATCTCGTCTTCTGATCTGCCATTTGATACTATTATACTTCCTATGTACTTGAAACTCTTTACTTGTTTCAAGGGATGTTCGTTTAGGTGAATCGTTGTTGCTTTTCCTTCTTTAGTTACAGTCATTACCTCTGTTTTACTTGTGCTAATTTTCATGTTATGTTCCCTACACATTTCATTTAGATATTCATGTGGTCTTATAATTCAGCTTCTGATTTTGCTATTAGTGCTTGGTCTTCCGCAAACAGGAGTTCTCTAATGGTTAGATTTGCAGATGGTTCTTCTTCTGTGTTCTCGTCATGCGGTGTTCTTGTGGTCTCTATTTGGCTGGTTTCTTTACATATGTTGTCTATATATGTTATGAACAAGAGAGGGAACAGGACACAACCTTGTCGTATTCCGGATCTTATGGTGAAGGGTTCCAGTTGCTCTCACTATGCATTCACTGTTGTTGTATAAGCTTCTACATAGGTTTGTTAGATGTGTACTCACTCCATTTTGTTTAAGGATTTCCCCACAGCTTGCTTCTATCAACTTTATCAAATGCCTTTTCTTGGTCGAAAAAAGCTAAGTAGAGTGTTTCATTGAATTCGATTGATTTTTTAAAAAGTTGTCTAAAAGCAAAAATGGCATATGTGTATCCTTTATTTTTCCTAAATCAAAGTTGTGTTTCGCTTTACTGGAGTTCTATAGTAGTTCGTAATCTTTTCTCACGAATTTTGCAAAATATTTTCCTATTATGACTCAACAGTGAAATGCCTCTGTATTGTGTGCAGTCTATTTTGCTGCCTTTGTTTTTCCAAACTGGAATAATTATGGCGTGTCCCCAGTCTCGTGGTGTCTGTTGTTCTATCCAAACATGGTTGAATAGTCTATGTAGCCATGCTGTTCCTATTGCTCTTGCTACTTTAATTAGTTCATTTGGTGTTTCATCTTGCCCTGTTGATTTGTTCAATGGGGCTAATCTGACGGCTTCTATAATTTCTTCTTTCAGTATGTCCGGTTCTAGTTCTTTGGTGGCATCTGTGTCGGTTTCTTGAATTCCTGTGACATCTGATGGGATGTTGAGAAGTTTTTCGAAGTACTGTTTCCATCTTATTAGGATTTGCTTTTGTTCACTTATTGGTTCTCCATTTCCGCTGTTAATTATTTCGGTTGGGTCAAAGGGTTCTCCTTTGGTTCTCATTGCACTTATCTTTTTGTAGAAGTTTCTAGTTGCCTCCTTGTAGTTTTTATTTAGGGTTTTTCCATATTCCTCCCAGTCCTTTTAGTTTTTCTCTCTGTATTATTCTATTCACATGTCTTCTGGCTATTCTATATTCTACATAATCGTTTTCCTGTTTGCTCTTCGACCACTTTTTATACTTTTACTTTTTGTCTTTTACAGCTTTCTTTACTTTTGCGTTCCACCAACTTGTTATTTTCTTTATCCATGTTTTGCGGTTTTGTGTGTGTGTGTGTGCGTGCGTGCGTGCGTGCGTGCGCGCGCGCGCGTGCGTGCGTGCGTACGTGCGTGCGTGCGTGTGTGTGTGTGTGGTTCCACGTGTTATTTTTGTAGTATTTAACATGCTTGATTTGAACATCGCCCATTCTTCTTCCGCTGTCTTTCTTTCTATAGGTAATTTTAAAAAGATTTCAGTTAGTTCTTTCTCATAATTTTCTCTCACTGCCTTGTCTTTGGGGTTTTTTAAGTTTACTTATTCGCGTGGCATGTATCTTCCTAGTCTTTGCTTTCTTCTACTGATGGTTCTTATTGTGGCAACGACTGCTTTGTGGTCTGTGTTTATACTTAAGATGGGCATTGCCCTTGCATCTTAATATTTCTTTTTCTGTTATTTCTTGTTAATATAAAATCAATTTGGCTTTTAGTATCTAGATCGTTCCATTTATACCAGGTGTATATTTGTGAGTCTTTGTGTTTATAGAATGTGTTTGTTATAAAGAGGTCGTGTTGGCTGCATTGCTCTATCAGTCTACTTCCGTTATAATTTCTTTCATTATGTTGGTCTCCAAATGCTGCAAGATGTTTTTTTCTATGCCCGTCTGTTGTGTCCTAGTGATTGAAGTCTCCCATAACTATGATGTTGTTGTGCTTATCTATTTTATTTAGCACGTCATGGATGTCTTCGTAGAATTCCTCGCATTCTTGCTCATTATTGTTTGTTTTACATGGTGCGTGTATTTGTACATATGTTGTAATTGTTTGTTCTTTTAATCTCACTATTATGATTCTTTTTTATATATATATTTTATTTCTAGTATTCCTCTTGCTAGTCGTGTTCAATGACTATTCCCACACCGTGTCTTACCCTTTCTTGCTGTTACTCTCCAGAGTAGACAACGTGTAACTATGGTGGATCTCCTTGCATCCTTCCCCGTTTATTCTGGTGTCCGCTATTCCCATCAGTCCAATTTTCCTCTCTTACATTGGTTGTATAAGTTCTTCTTCTTTACTATTAAAACCGCAGCCGTTCATTGTGCCTATTTTTTTAATCGCTGATCTGTCTCGTAGTCCGTTAACATTGCCGGGTCTACATCCATTTGGGTCAGTCCGTTTATACTTCTTAGTTTTTCTACGAGCAGTATGAAGATCCCCCGCCGGCTTGCTAGGCCAATCGCAGGTTTAGGATAAATTCTGACCATAGGGAGTCCATCCCCTATAGCAAGCCATAGCCCCGTTAGCTCATGAACTCGCGGTCATTGTTTCCCAGTCTACACCGCATGAATGTGGGGTTGACTTGTGTCGTCTGCGGGTCATCGACAGGCTACTTCTTCTTCTTCTTCTTCTTCTTCTTCTTCTTCTTCTTCTTCTTCTTCTTCTTCTTCTTCTTCTTCTTCTTCTTCTTCTTCTTCTTCTTCTTCTTCTTCTTCTTCTTTCGTTCGCTTGAAATATGTCTATATCTGCAATGTTGTCTCTTGTATGAATTTAACTGTCTTTTTCAGTTCACTCAGTGGTCCATAAAGTTTATCTTCCATTGTTGTCTCTCTAGGCCAGAAGGTTTGCCTAGATATACTGTACTATGGGCAGTCTTGGAGTATGTGCTCTGCTGTCCGCGACGCCAATCCACGTGTGCACATGACTGATTCACCAATCTTGAATTTTGTATACATGTGGTTGTGTAATCGATTGATTGTGTCCTGTTCTGAGGCGCAGAACAATGACTTGTTCTGGTCTGTCCATTACGTGGTAGTCATCTTGAGCAGGTTTTGGTGGCTTTCTGACTGATTTGATAATTCTTTTCTTTTGGTGGTATGTAACGGGCACACCAGGCTGTTCTTCTTAGGCTCCTTCCTTAGCCAATTGATCAGTTCTGTCGTTTCCTGGTACTCCACAGTGGGATGGTATCCCCTGTATGGTGACCTTATGCTGACTGCTAATTTCAGAAAGTAGTGTCCTTAGTATTGGCAATTTCCCAGACAGGAGCGCCTCAAGTACTGATTTTGCATCTGTCAGTAGCACCACAGGTTGTGTACCATTGCTGGTATTTAGTAATTTCTCTGTTGCTATCTTGATTACCTCAATTTCAGCATCATAGTTATGGCAGTACTTTCCTGTCGGTACTCTGGCTGTGTCCCTAGTATTATTTGGGTATTCTATGTACACTCCCGCTCCTCCATTTCGAACAGCATTTTGTGCCAACCCATCTGTGTAGACTCGGATCCAGAGGTCATGTGGGTATTCTTCATCAAGGAAGCTGAGAGTGGATGTTCTGCGCTGTGTAACAATGCGTGTATACAGTGGAGCAACGAGTTCTGTTGGGTTATTTCAAAAACAGGTCTTTATTTACATAGGATTGGTTGATACAAAATCTCAGTACAAATCAAGTAAGATGTTGTCTTCTCTTCCCTCGTCCTTGGTAGTAACTAACTACCCAACCACCAGCTACGTCACGACTTGAGCATCCTTCTTACTGTTCTATATCGATGCTCAAGCGTGCTGTAGTCTTGCACCCCTAAACTAATACTAATAAGATATTCATTCTGCTACACCTCCCTGTGTTTTAAAAGACTTTTCTTCTTCAAAAGTCTTAACTCCTAACCCCTTTTATCCTACATCTTCTCTCCTTACCTCCCATAATTTCTCTAAGCCGCCCCAAACTAACTCTATTTTAGGTGAATATTTCCTTCCAATTGTACCACATAGCAAACCACTATGAAGTCACACTTCTTCTTCGTTTCTGGCTCTTCAAACATAACATATATTATTTACATATCCTCAATAACATTTAAATCTCAGCTTTATACAATACATCATAACACATATGGTTACCTTTTTGAAATACTTCTTCTTCTCTTCATAAGCACTCCGCTTAAAAATTCAAACGCTGTACCTCTTCTGATACTACCTCAACTCCCTATTGTCATCACTACCTCGTATTACCTCCACATTACTGCTTCTCCACTTTCAACTAACCTGAAATCACTCGCACACGATAGGAAGACAAAGAATCGGTGCGCACCGAAGATTCAAAGAAGTAGAACTCTTCCACACAAAAACCACACTCAGCTAAATCACACACACCTTTACCCCCCTATGTCATTTGCGACTTTATGTAATAAAGTCTAAAACAATTATATCTTCTACAGTTCACTTATACCACTTATTATGGTAACAGTTTACGCTGCTATCTACAGCATCAAATAATAACCATCAAAAATATTATTCACTCCCCAAATGTCTATATATTACAGACCTCTTTCCCTCATCATCTCACATAATTAATCTTCTCCTTTTAATCTTGCCGAAATTTTCAGCGACCCCTTAATGCCGTTATCAACAGCAACAATATACTACCCCTGAACTCATGTCTGTGACTGCTTGCAATCAACGTTATTCTATTACAGTCCATATATCACGGATCCTTAAAAACCCCATGTCATTTTGTCTCCACAGTGACAATGTTCATTTCACACTTACACCCCTTTACTATTGTACTGCTATCTAATCATTCTTCGGAGTCAAACATGGATTCAATTCATGTTTTGCTAACTGCCTTCACACTGTCTGTTACAGCGCGCCACTGACTTCTTCTTCTACAATCTCGTGGCTCCATGTTCACTTCTGACCCCATGTCATTTACCCCACTGCTTTATTCACTTTAATCTTTTCTTCCCCAATATGGCGTCCAATCCATATATCTTCAATTAATGCTCATTTAAATTCCCCATAACCATTTTACTTGTGTAGTAACCCCGTATGGCATATGTTTCCACAACTTTGCAGCCCTTATATCATTGATTTCTCAACGCTGACTATCACAGCAATCCCACCAACAGGATATGCTTATTATTCACAAAGAGAATGTGTCTCTCTACTAGTTCTCAGTAGTTTATTAACTCTTTTCTGAACGAGGGGTCCCAAACAAAGCCCCATGTATTGCCTTTATTCTAGTCAAAATCATAACTGTTTGTAAATTAAACTTAACTTAACTAATTTCTAACATATTTATAAACAAGGTAATTCTTATTCAACATACAAGACAATTTAAGTTAAAATATGAGTCAACTAAAATAAAACAACAGGATGTCATACCCCCCCCCCCCCCCCCCCCCCCCCCCCCCCCCCCAGGTTTTGAACTGTTTATCCCCAACAATAAAACATGCATCAATTTAAATTAGAAGAAAATATCTAGTGTTACCTAACACTACTGGTCTCTTTTACGGACCAGTAGTTTGTATGCAAAAGACTAAAAACACAATAATCCTATTCCAAAATCAAATAGTGACAATCATTTTACAGGACCACTTAAAGCAAAAATAATATAACATACCATACATATTCAATCAACATTGGTCTCTTATACTAACCAATGAAATACATATCTATTCACCCAAGTCATGCCTATTCCGTTATTCTTATAACAGATAAAACAAAACAACTCAATGCATATATATATATATATATATATATATATATCTGTTACCTACAGACCAATTCCTAACTTAGAACAATATCTGTTCTCTCAACAAAAGTCATTAATCAACAATGACCGTACTATCTACCAATAGAACTTGTGGCTCGGCACACCAATTGTTTCCCTTGGATTTGTACCAACTTCTTAATCATTACCGTTAACTACGGTATCTCCACCATGCTACACCCAGCAAAAAAACTTGTCTATTTACTATAGACCTCACGCATGCCTCTATCTACTGTACCAACAACTAATTCTACTTATAAGTTTCTTGTCTACCCGACGCAATTAACTAACGTATCATTACTTTCCAACATCTCACCACAACTACTCTAAGCTATCCTCAAGTCTCTCCTAGCGTTCTTGCACCGCGATGATAGTTAAACCAGTCACACTTATCGGAACACGTTCTCCAACATTCATTTAACTAATCTTGTTTACCACACTATCTTTCACTCCTCTTCCTATTTATCGGGATTCTTTCAGAAGCAGCAACCCACACCACTTATTACTGACAACAGACTTCACTTTTCTCATTTCTCAGTATTAAGCATTCATGCTTCGACATGTCCCTGTCAACAATACTAAACATGTTTTATGAAACGTCATTCGGAATGTTAACTCTCTTTCCGTCAACCTGTCATACAACCTCCATAAATTCCGTCCAAGATCACACATTCCAAACAAAAGACATCACACCTTTCTAATCACCTACTTTAACAATTTAGCACAAGCAAAACAGAGGCAACGACTATAACCAAGAAGAACAAACAACAACAATTCAGCTAAACGAACATTTCTCGAAACAAGTAAAGAGTCTCAAGTGCCTAGGAAGTATAATATCATCAAATGGCAACCCAGAAGATGATATTGACAACAGGTGTAATAAGGCTATTCAACTCTCTGGACAATTGGACAACCATGTATCCACAACTACCAAGCCTAAGCGTGTCGATCACTTCCACCCACATTGACACTTGACGGCGTTTCAAACCCTCACTCCTGCTTCACTCAGCGCGACGAACACCTGTTTGTCTACACTTATACTCACGCACGGACTAAACGCCTCGTACATGCATGCTGTACTTATCACTTGCCATCATCCTATCCATTCTCGACGCACATATGTTTGTCTTATTTCTACTTTTCTCAATCATTCACTCTTTTTCAAAGGTCAGAACCTATACATTATCTCTCGCAACTTATATCTCTTTTATACACTAACCAGCACTATCAACTATCTCTCAGAACAAACCTCACTCCGACGAGTCACTAACCTCGTAACTATCATTCAAAACTTCTCCACACAACAACTTTCTCAGATTTAATCACCTCTTCTTTCTCTACAGGCCTCATATAATTACGTCATCTCCCTCACCAAGAACTCTTATTCTTCAAGCATCAACTTCTACAGTCTTTTACTCTTAATATTCTCGCGTTCAACTGGCTATTTTACACATGATACTCAATTTCTCCTCAATCTATATCTCCTCATCAGACACTCTCGGTTCACCTGTCAACAATACTATACTTACTTCTCAAACCACCAAGCGAAACTATCTCAGACATCACGTCATAGCTCTGAGTCGAACCATCCACTCTAGTACGAGCATTCATAATTAGTTTATCTCTCTCTCTGCTGAATATACCCTACTTTAATCACACCAGTTATACATCACTCAACGTGATCAACTCTCTGTATCTAGCCATTCCGGACAAAGGACACTTCAATTTCTACCTTGTTTACTCTCTCTACACCGCAACCAAACACAAGATATTCTGTATTACGTATCCACGTAGAATATCAGTTTTCGTGACTCTCTATCCTCAACAACACTATTGCCTACCCTGTACCATGTGATGCTACACCAAAAAAATTCATCTGCCTATTTTAGACAACCCATATATATATGCTCAAACCGCAATTCCTCTCATAAGCTAAAACAATGCCATATGTCCTTCTTCACCCAAAGAATTTTAACAGTCATAGAGCGCATCTAAGCCAAATATTTCATTGTCTCTCAGTACATTAGTACGTCTTTCTTCAATTATGTCATCTTCAATACTGTTGTTAATCTATTGTTAAAGTACTCAGGTCTTAAGGTCATATATTCTTCTATTTTTCTTAAGTCACTTTCTGTCGTCGGGTAAATTTCCGCTATCTGTCTATTATTATTCTTCTTCTTAAATGATTTCTTTCTATTTCCTTTATTTGCGTCGGTCTGCTCACTGTTTCCTGTATAACTTACATAACGTTTATATTTCCCATCTCGTCTTCAGATGACACACTGATAATAGTTCCCTCATCAGTCTCATAGTAGTTTACTGCAGACACGTCGATCCTATTCCCATGGTCGGCTTTAGAACGTCTGACTTTCTTCTTACTTTTATTCCTCATGCTCCGGTTCTGTACAACTCCCATATCTTTACCTGAAGTATTCTCTCCATAACCTGAACTCTCACACCTAACATTCCTACACCATTTAGGGATTAAGTTAATGTCTATACCCGAGGAACTTGACATACCATTCGTCGTACCTTTATTGACCATCAGACTGTTATTATTTCTTTCCTCAATACTTTTCCTCTTTGGTCTTTTTTCATCTTTGGTTCTCGTCTGTTTATCTTTCTTAATTTCAACCGTGTCTCTCTTAGTCGAGTGAGTTGGTTTTAACTGAGTCTCTATTAACTCGGTTTGACTTCCCTTTGTTATTGCTGGTTGGTTGTACCTGACCTTTTTCTCTATTGTATCAATCTGTGTTTGTGTGTTCCGTTCTACCACTTCAATCACCTGTGTCTGAGTCTCTTGGTCTATTTTCTTCTGTTCTTGTCTAAGAGTCAGATTCGCAACCAGCTTAGTTTGAATTCCTACTTACGTTTTCTACTCTGTTCTTTGACCCTGACCTCAAATACTGTTTCCGTCTTTGTTCAAACCAGTCGTCACGTTTTTTCCTAGCAGTCTTGCTATGGGATGGCCACTTCCATAACTTATTGGAAAAGTCTCTCTCAGGCCCATTCTTGTATCTATAACAGCTATACCAGTCCGACCTTTCACCATTACGTCTGTTCTCACCGTCTTTTACTCTATATACATCAGGCCTTGGTTCGTCATAACCATATTGTCTTCTGTCTTTATTAAGCAATGGCTGTCTCCTGTTATTCTTTCCTACTCCATTACAGTCTACCATAAATCTATAAGGGTCTTGTCTAGTCGTTCTGTTCTGCAGCGTTTCTACAAAATTTTCTACTTCATTAACTGCCACTTTTAACTCTCCCAACCATGTACTGATACGTTTTAATTCCATATGTAGGTAATTCATACTTATTTCCCTGTATATTTCTTGGTACCTGAAAAAAAAAAACTCGTCTTGAGCTCAGCTGAAATAATTTTCAATTATGCATGTTTCTCTACTGTGCTGTGATGGGTCTGCCTGTTGCTATATCCTGTTGTTTCTTTTGCTATGCTGAAATATTTTACTATACACAACTTATATGAGCAAAAAAACAATCAATAACTATTAATATACACTCTTAAATTAACCAAAGGACGTAATCTTCCTCTTAAAGATCAATAATTTTCTAATAGAAAAAGTTATTTATATTACCCCTTTTCTTGTTGAAACTAATTTTCCAATGGTCCAATCGAAAATCAAGTCCCACAATTTCCCCTTGACGTCTATGCTCTTGTATGCCGAGACTGAGAAGCACAGTATCTGGTATTCGAGTACTTGAACCAGGATCGACAAAGCGGCTTTATTACTCCGTAAGGATCAATAAGGCTCGATAGGGCTCGACAAGGCTCGATAGGGCTCGATAGGGCTCGACAAGGCTCGATAGGGCTCGATAGGGCTCGACAAGGCTCGATAGGGCTCGACAAGGCTCGACAAGACTCCACAAGGCTCGATAGGGCTCGACAAGGCTCGATAGGGCTCGATAAGGCTCGACAAGGAAAGAGTTTCTTCATTCCATCACGACACTTTCAAATATATGGCTGCTCTTTCCGCTCGAGGAAGTGTAGATCTGGACAAAAAAAAATTTTGACACTTCTGGACGCCTTGAAACGACTCGATCTGGCCATTAAAGCGACTGTAGTAGGATCATTTCTTCAACATGATTATCTAACATTTTCATAATTGCCAGAGTTCAAGACACTTATAATCCAGTGAATTAATTTTTCGTTAGAGGTTTTCTTGTTATTTGAGCTTCTGATCTAAACGATTTTTCGTCTTGATTCAGTCAAGCGCAAGTCAAAATTCAACAATGATCTTCTTTCAAGCGAACGACAAGGTCATAGGCTGGTTCAAGGGTAACGGCTCTTGTAAAACATTTTGAGGTTCAAAGCAACGGTTATTCTGGAACATGATGGCAATCATTATTTTGATACAGAGCTTATAATTCCCATAGGTATGGAGGACTAAAAAAACACCAGCCAGGTCAACGCAAATATTTGATCAGAGACGCCACTGTGTAGTGAAGATTTGATCAGAGTACCGTGTAGCAAAGATTTGATCAGAGGACGCCGCTCTTGTTGAATTTCTCTGCAAGCGAAAATTTCAACTTCCATTATGCCGTGGTATCGACGAAAATAAAGCAACAGCCACGTTTCTGTTGTGGAGGCAACTTACATTCCGCGACAAACCATGAGCCGGATCCTGATCACTGGCTCCACTTTTTTCCATCTGTAACAATGCGTATATACAGTGGAGCAACGAGTTCTGTTGGGTTATTTCAAAAACAGGTCTTTATTTACATAGGATTGGTGATACAAAATCTCAGTACAAATCAAGTAAGATGTTGTCTTCTCTTCCCTCGTCCTTGGTAGTAACTAACTACCCAACCACCAGCTACGTCACGACTTGAGCATCCTTCTTACTGTTCTATATCGATGCTCAAGCGTGCTGTAGTCTTGACACCCTAAACTAATACTAATAAGATATTCATTCTGCTACATGTGGGTATTCTTCATCAAGGAAGCTGAGAGTGGATGTTCTGCGCTGCACACTGTTCTGTTCTTCCTTGTCAAATATTCCTCTCACTTTTGTCTGGATTTGTAATGATAGTCTATGCTCATCTTTCCATGGAGTTCGCTCTGGAACAGTTGTTAGGGGGGATACCAACTGTGGGCAGATCGGTGGTTTCTCTGCAGAGTCGTTTGGCCTGGTGGATAAAACTACTTCTTTTCAACCGCCCCATAGCTAGGTTTTCAAATCTGTTCTTCATAGGGTCGCCTGGCAAGCTAAGGAACTTTTCTGCTTGTATTAGCGTTTTCGTATCTCTGCGCTCTTTCAGTGCTTGTGCCCTCCCCATCGTCTCCATTTCCACTATAGGGGTGATCTCATCCCTCCTGTGGTGACTCTAAGTGCTTGATTTTGCACCTTGTCCAGTTCTTTGTAGTGTGGTTTTTGATGCTGAACACCACGCAGTTGACCCATATTCCAGGTGTGGTCTTATGCTCTGTTGGTAAACTTTGCTAAGTATTTTCCCACTAGCTCCCCATGTGGTTCCACTTAGCTTTCTCAGGATGGTATTGTCCTTCTGGCTTTTGCTACTGCTTTGTTGACGTGCTTTCTCCATGTCAGCCTGCCATCAAATGTTACTCCATGGTATGTTGGTTCTTTATCTTCTCTTGGGGTGTTCCATTATCTGGATGATCCCTGCCTTTTGTTTTGAAGAGAGGGTAAATAGAGTGGTGCTGCACTTGTCAGTGCTTATGCTGACACACCATCTATTTGCCCATACAGCAAATGTATCTACAGCTCTTTGTAGCAATTTGGTGGCCACTGATGCATGTTCATTTGTGCTCCATAAAACCAGGTCATCGGCGTACATTGCCGCTTTAATTCCATGCGGTAGATTAGCAACGAGATCATTGAGACAGGCTACTAATTTTCACTTTTCACCCCTCCTGGGAGAGGCTAGCCGATCCTAACCCTGCTGGCTGCAGGGCCAGGCGCAGTTCACATCTTGAAGACCCGAATACAACGTATACTGTTGCGCACGTAAAAAATCCCTTGGCAGTCGGAAATCGAAAAAGAGTAGTCTAACAGCGATTCTCGGACAAAATTTAGAGTTAAAAATCTACCCAAAGTATTTCAGGATCCTCACCGGTTCTACGGAGTTCGTGCACTGAGCTGCGATTATCCGGACTCGGCTTGAGTTAGGAGTAGATCGGAGCCACTTATGGGTTACACCCGTGTGTCGTGATGTTGATTCGTCGACTAAAACTAAACTAAACTAAATAACTAAACTAAACTAACTAAACTAACTGCTTACTCTTTTCTATTTCCAATAGCTGTGGAATTTTCAACATGCGAAACGTGAGTATGGGTCCTCTTGGTTCATGGCCCGTGTCAAAGGAGGTTAGGGACTCGACCGTGTCAAAGGAGGTTACGGGTTCGATCCACAACTCCTGCATCGGTGGGGTGTTTACCATGCTTGTTTTCTTACTGTGGTGCTGGCTTGAGCTCCAACGCAAAGTCCTGTATGTCGGATGAAGGCATCCTGTTGTCCAACATCAGTGTGATGTCATACAGGACCTGAGGTTTGCGTGAGTATCCGTTGTCCCATGTCTGGCTTATTGGTGTGCAGACTGGTGGTTCCTCGCCGTACAGGCAGACACTCTCCGACTTCGGAGGAAATTACTGTGATAAAAGTGTGAGATGTACTTGCTCCTGCTTGAACTAGTCTGCCGGTCTCCGTGGCCTTTTCCCTTCTCTTCCGCCATATTCTGTTGCATGTGTTTATTCACGTCTTTGACACACTCTGACTCGACTGCTAGAAACGACCCCTTCGTTTCAACGCACGCACGCACAAATACGCACAAGCACAAGCGCGCACACGGGCGCACGGACACATACACACACGTTCACACACACAAGCGGGAGCACATACATACACACGCACGGGCACATATACACGCGCACATACACACATACATATACACACTATATACACACATACATTCACACACGTGCACACACACACACACGCACACACACTCACTCACTCATATACATCGCTTTCAGTAGATCGCGACCTCTTGTCTCTGGCGCTGTTATTCATGTCTTCTTTTTTCATGACAAGTGCCTCGTGGACTTCCACCTTTGTTTGCCTCTTCCTCAGAAAACTTCCTCAGGTTTTCTGAAAGCCGGCGTTTCAAAAGATTCAACCTTCATTCTTGTCGTGTCTTCCTTTAAAGTGTCGTCCCTGGAGTGAGGGGAGTCAACACCCACATTATAATTTTTTTTTCCCCTATCAATATCCTGGAGAATCCACCAGCTTCTGTCCAACACACTCCATCAGCCCGTGGACACCCTTTCCTCTCTCTCTCTCTCTCTCTCTCTCTCTCTCTCTCTCTCTCTCTCTCTCTCTCTCTCTCTCTCTCTCTCTCTCTCTCTCTCTCTCTCTCTCTCACACACACACACACACTGTCACACTATGCCCCCTCTCATACTTCCCCAACGCAACATATTCAACAACTCTTGCTTCTAAAAGTTAATAAAGATTAATTTATTAAAAGAAAAGTGTAACGTATATGAGACGTGTATGCGAAGAAAATGTGTGTCGTGTATTCTAATGTAAATGTATAGGTCAGACCACAGAGTTCATGATCAGAGTCCACTCATCATGGCAAGGATTACACGACATCACAAGAATCAGCACAATGGACCTCACCGAAGTCGTGTCCTTCTCTCCAGACATGTCCTCCTCCAGGAGCTCTGATGACCATGAGATCTGATTCCCATTCAAATATATAATCCGTGAACGATACTATTTTTGTTCCTAACAAAAAACTGTTCCTAATAGTTTATAGAAACTCAGACTTCATAATTCCTGCGCAGTGAAAAAAACATGGAACACTGTCCTATGAACATGACGTTTTTCCTTCTTGCGAAATGTTCTATAGTTTTCACTCTTAAACAGTCATTGTATCTAGACTAAAATAGATTTCTTTATTTTCTAGATATTGTCTGAAAGTTATGATTTCCTTGATACGTGGAACAACTACACTTCAATGTTTGGTTTCATCTAATGTGAACATCAGTTCCTACTGATCTAGTAATACGTGGACTGAACATCCATCACTTCAGGTGTGTTAACGAATGGTATGAACTCATGTAGGATACTTATACCATTCAGCTCCACCGAGCAATGTTTATCAACTTCTTCTAGCATAGACCCATTGAGAAAGTTGCTGGCCCATCTTCCTGCACCAAAATTTTATCCGGGATCGGATTTTTCAATGATTCTGTGTGCTTCATCCCGACCAGAGGGAACCTGTAAAATATATAACACAACTGGTGATAGCCTCCCCGTCACTGATCTTTATTAGATAATCGTGGGCCATCGGCCTCGCTCAGAAAAATACAGTGAACCTAACTCTGTCAGGGACAGATGAACTGAACACATAGGTTTTCATCAGGCCAAAACAAGAAGAAAAAAAAAACAACAACAGCGTGCGGAACCCCCCTCCCCCCCCCCCCCACCAGGGAGCACCCACTGGAAGATCCCAATTATCCCCCATTACTCAATTCTCAACTAGTAGAGCTTATCAACACTTCACTACTCTATTTTCAACTAACAGAGCCAAGTATCACTTCCCTACTCTAGCTAGTTTCAACCATGCTACTGCCTAAATTAATTAGGACTAATTATACAATATGACTACCTTAGGCAACACCGCAGTTAGATCAAATCACATCTACATTTGCCATGACAGGCACGTGTAAAATTAAATTATCCAAATTCGCACACGGTAGATATTATTCCACTCCCTACCTGCAGTGCCAAAGCACGTCCGCCTAAATCCACTGTTTGAGTTACACTGTCTCCCCCAATCATGGTTTTTCCAAACAGCCTTGAATTGTTCACGTGACGTTGTTGATGTCCTGCAGGTGTCCCAATATTTCCAATAACAATCCCACAACTTTCTGTCATGTAGGTGACAAGCAAACCCGCCATTCCGTTTGATGTCGGGAAATTCTAAATGACAGACGGACTGTTTTCTCCCGAGCCGGGCACTTCCGCTTGAATCCGACCTGTTTATGAACTGTCAAGGGCGGCGCATTGATTCATCTCAATCACTTCCTCCCCAGTAAACATCTGCAGCTGTTACTGTTTTGGGATTTTTGACATCCGATTTGTTTTTTCTGTATGTTAAAATAGTTGTGGCTGTGAAAACATCCCGTTAATCAGAATGCCGTTATTGTCATCAACTGGTTAATCACGGTGTTTTTCGTGACAATTCTCAACCTCTCAAAATCAGGCTTGTATGTCTATTCCATCAACGTAACTAATGTCCTTGTTTCCGCTCCATCTCTACACCCAACGCTCATGGTTTCCACTCTACCTCTACACTCAACGCTCATGGTTTCCACTGCATCTCTACACTCAATGCTCATGGTTTCCTCTCTACCTCTACACTCAACGCTCATGGTTTCCACTCTACCTCTACACTCAATGCTCATGGTTTCCACTCTACCTCTACACTCAACGCTCATGGTTTCCACTCTACCTCTACACTCAACGCTCATGGCTTCCACTCTACCTCTACACCCAACGCTCATTGTTTCCACTCTACCTCTACAATTAACGCTCATGACTTCCACTCTACCTCTACACTCAACGCTCGTGGCTTCCACTCTACCTCTACACTCAACGCTCATGTCTTTGTTTTACTTCCCAAGACATTTCCTGGAACCCATTTTAGGCCGGATAGACCTAGGAGCTCAAGTGACTTAAACATACGTCTCGATGCGGTTTCGAACTCATGCCCAACGGGCCATCAGACGGGTGTCAAGCTACTACTATACCGCAGCTGTTTTCATGTGTTGTTATGTGTATGATTATGTAAGGTATGCTAGGACACAAACAAGTCATAATACGACTTAATAAACTGGAAGTCACTTTAGTACAGTTACAACACATTTAAAACAATTGTTAGAGGAGCGTCTGTCCCATAATGGCAAATAAAAGTTAGTTGCATATCCTTTAAAGGACGTAGCAATCAACTCCAGCATTTTTTTTTGTTTTTTGTTTTACGCTTTTTGTGATTCTTGGGCAAGGTTATGTTCAGTAGTTTGCCATTGATTTCTAAACGAGCGGCACTCATACCATTGTATAGAAACCAAAGCAAGACCGTCTGCTTCCAGATCGCCCGCACGCGTGTTTCAAACGTGGTATAGGGGATTACGAATTGCATACATAAGCCTTTCGCCACAGAGAAGGCACAACTATGACACAACAAGTCATAAATCGACTTAACAAACTGGACATAACTTCCGTACAATTAAACCGCATTCACAAACAATTGTAGTAGGAGCGTCCATCCGCTAAAGAAAACATAACACCAAAAGCTTCATAAACCTGAAAGACATTAGCCCCTATCACCAGCTGAATCACCGCCTGCCCTTTTCGTTGAGCCAGTTCAGTTAATAATAAACTCACCAGACGAGAAACCACAGGGGAGAGATGCCAGCGTAGGAGTGAAAGGGAAACCCAAAGATACGTCCAGAAGTGTGTGCCGTGGTTTCCATATCGCGTGTGGGTGTGGCAGTGGTTAATGAATATTTCAGTGACTCCCTCTCTCTGCTGTTGTCATTGGAGACACGCTGGTGACGTTTGCTAAATGGCGCCGATCAAGTGGCGCCTAGTATTTTTATTGCAAGCGCTATGGCATCTACCGAGCTAGGGTTTGAGAATTGGATGCCCTTTCTGTGGCGTAAATTATGCAGTTTGTTGCGCGAAGTTGCTGACAGTTATTGAATAGACTGTAATCAACGTGCTTTGGTGATTTAGAATGTAAACCCTGTCTGATTCAGAGCCCACGTAATGTCAACACCAGAAGACTTCTAACCATCATAATTATGCCACTGGTTGGAGGTCAGCAATGACGAATTGGTAAAAGCGTTCGTTCTTAAACTTCTAGTGCGCTGATACCGGCGTAACAGGTTCAACCCTACACCGGTCAGCTGGACTAAAATTTTGACTTCTCGCCCTTGATTTGGGGAAGTGCTTGCTTGCTTGCTTGTGTTCGAACATGCCACGTGGCCATCCGTCCAGGTATTTACTTCTCTGTCTTCTTCTTGTTCTATTCCCTTCGATCTTGCCAGTGTCACCAAGTTCTCCAATTTATTTCTTCTCATAACATGGAAAAAAAATGTGACTGTTCTACGTCTAATTTATCTAATCTGTTTACGATTTCTATTTGTTTATTGTCGGACTTTGTCATTGGTTTTTCTCTATGTTTTTGGTATTCTTTGCATTACACTCAGAAACCACATTTCCACTGCCATCAAATGTTTTTCACATCCATACAAAAGTGCAGGCTCTAAGTAGCACTTCAACACTCTGTTTCTCGCAGGAATTGACATCCTTTTATTGGCCAGTATGTCTTTCATCTTGCAAAAGGCTACTTTAGTCATGGCGATTCTTGTTCTAATCTCCTCAAGGCATCTCCCATCAGATGTTATGACTGTTTCGATATAATTGGACCGATTCACTTTTTTAAAGATTATTCCCATTTACTAGTATATTACAGTGTGGTATTTCGTTCTTCCTAGTGGCTACCATAATGTAATAGACACGCAAACATCAGAGAAAGTAGCACGTGTTTGGACTACGCTTGAGTTCAAAACGGGCGAAAGAAAAACAATGTAGTTGGTTCTATCGTGATGTAGAATATAAACTCTGCCTGCCTCAGCACCCACATAATGTAAACAACAGAAGATTTCTAACCATCATAATTATCTATCAGGCCCTTTGCAGAACGTTATCTCATCACGCCCTCTGAGATGTGTCTCGATCTCTTCCCAACTCTCCCGCCACATGCCCCGGGTGTCCGCTCCTCTTCCTCCATCAACCAGGCCTCCCATCACTGTTCTCTCTATGCCATTGTGATGTTTAATATGGTCAAAGTGTTTCAATTTTCCGACACCATTCTGTGTTTGAGTCGCTTTTCTTCAGAGTTCCCATATGGTAGAACGTCAGTAGTTTGTTTCTTTCCTGGTTCATGAAATTCTAAGAACTTCTCTTAATGTCCAGTTTCATAAGTCCCGATTGTCTTCTTGCTCAACTCAACAACTCAACTCAACAACTCAACTCAACGCTTCAACTCAACTCAACAGCTCATCTCAACAACTCAACTTACAAACTCAACTCAACAACTCAACTCAACTCAACAACTCAACTCAACAACTTAACTTAACAACGAAACTCAACAACTCAACTCAATGCCTCAACTCAACGCCTCAACTCAACAACTCAACTCAACTCAGCAACTCAACTGTCAATGAACAGATCTAAAGAAGGCTCCCTGCAACCTGATGGAACATCCTGCTGAACAGAGTATCCATGTTTGAACAGGCTAACATGACTGCTCTCAGGACATTCTCACACATGCTAAGTCACCCTCTACGAAAGCCACTAGGGTCTCCGTGCTGGTAAGTACAGCAACAATTACCATTGAACAAGTCCTAAAAGAAACAAATGAAAATCGTAACTGATTGGAGAATGTAGGGCACGTTAAGAGAAGAAATAAACTGGAATATTTAGTGGCAAGACTGATGAGAACATAGCGAAGCAAAGGCAAAGAGATAACTATCTGAATAGATTGGCACACTGGATCATCGAGACAAGAACGCAAAGTTGATACATGAGTCTGGAGATCGTAGGAGATAGCGAATCATGACAGCCAATGCTTGTCGGCATTGCACGTAATGATGATGAATCAACCAAACATTTTTAGTTTTATTTATGTTAATTGTTAAGAAAAATGTTTACATGATCACGTGATCCTTTGTTGTTATTTCAAGTTAACTGCTTAGTCTATGTATGCTCTAGATATGGATGAGAATACTTGGAGTATGAACGAGTTTAAGGATTTTAGTATGCATGAGAGCAGATCTATCATCCTATCAATAATCATCATCAATATGTGTCATCTCCTGACTAGAGTACCTTGCGGTTTATGATAGTTGGAGGAGAGGGGTCTTGAGCCTGGGCAATTAAGGCTGCCTGGCTAGTGGATTCGCCGCGAACTGTGCAAGTTAGGGTTGTTTTTGATTTTTTCCGACAGAAAAAAAATCCACACCTTACCGTGGATTCAAACCCAGGTCTCCCAAAGGAGAATCATCATCATTCATCATCCTTATCATCATCAATCATCATTAGTCACCATCATTATCATCATCAAGTAATGTGTAGGTAATTGTACCATGCCATGAGTGTAATATGTATTTGTTGCAATCGCCAATGTACGGTAAAACACGCAATGTATCTTATATACACACTGTTTTGTGTGGAATACATTTTTTTTAAGACAACAAAACTGAGGGTGTTCCGCACGTACGACTTTCTCTCAAATCAACGTATGACTAGAGATACTGGATGCATATCGCGCTGCTTCAAATCTCTGCCCCATTGGGGATGTCAGGCAAATACTGTATTGTTCCAAATCAATCACATACCGTATTGTCTCAAAGTAGAGTACCACAGGACATGGTAAACAGTTATGGCTGTTTGATGTGCTTGCATGCTAGATACGTGTTCATACGGTCCATAACTTAACGAGATCCTGTGATCTGTGTGAACTGCTGACATTAGTGTCAACAAAATTAATAACTATCTAGATCAGTGGTTCTCAGCCGGGGGGGGGGGGGGGGGGGGGGAAATGCCCCCCCCCAAATGACGCCGTCAATAAGTAAGTCACAACTTGGCTGTAGAAAAATAACTAAATATGATAATAACTTGAAACCAGTTTATTTTTATACATACATTGTTCCTTTATTTCTCAACATAATTTCCACCAAAATTGATGCACTTATCCCATCGTTTTATCAGTCCTCCCAAACCGGCTGCATAGAACTGCGTGTTCTGTTTTCTAAACCACGTTTTCACCTCACATTCAACTTCGGCGTCATTCGCGAAATGTCTCCCGCCAAGGTGGGTTTTCAGTGGATCAAAAAGGTGGAAATCGCTAGGGTCTAAGTCGGAACTGTAAGGTGGATGTTCCAGAACTTCCCACCTTAGGTGGTTAATTTTCTCCTGAGTTAATCGAGCCGTATGTGGTCTGGCATTGTTATGAAGAAGCAGCACTCCTCTAGTCAGCAGTCCTGTGCGTTTTCTTCGAATTGCATCATGAAGCATCGATAGAACTTCACAGTACGATTCAGAATTCACATTGTCACCTTTCTTCTTAAAATTGGTTAAAAGCACTCCTTGACAATCTTAGCACACTGTCAGCATAACCTTCCCTGCTGAAGGCGTAACCTTGAATTTTTGGATACAAGGCGAAGAAGGATGTTTCCATTGCATTGAAGCACGCTTTGATTCGGGCTGGTAGTGATGCACCCATGATTCCTCCCCAGTAACAATCCTGTTCAGCATGTCTTCTCTTTCGTCTTCGTATCGACAGGCCAAGGACAGGCCAAATCGGTTCACTTTGTGTTCCTCCTTAAATTGTCTGGGTACCCACCTTGAGCACACTTTCTTAAATTTAAATCGATCATACATTATGCTTTATGCTGAACCATGTGAGCACCATGTGGTTTCTGAGGAAAATGCA
>JACEFZ010020557.1:145000-332500 GCA_014155875.1 Cepaea nemoralis | reverse complement strand
AACTTTTCCAGTAATGATTATTAACAACACAGGCAGGGAAATTAAATTGTACAGAGGGTGTGTAATAGCCAAAGTAGAACATGATATTAACAGCGTATTAGCAACAGATAGAGTAGAAATGCCGAGAATGAATTATCAGAATAGAATGAATTATTCAGAAAGAATTAATACCAGGAATAGACGTGGAAGAAGATGGAACAGGCGGAATGATGAATTGATCCATCCATTCAGAAAACATACATCTCAAATATATTCAGTAGACAAAACAACAAGAGAACAAGAATTATTAGCACAGTTAAAAGCTCCACCAGAAAATAAGGAAATATTACAAAAACTTGTAAAAGAGAATCAGATGTTTTTGCAATTAATGACTTAGAATTGGGGAAGACCAAAACAGTCACTATGGAAATAGATACTGGAGATCATCCACCAATTAGTTTGAAACCGTATAGAACTCCCTTAAGAAATAGAGAAATTGTCGAAAAGGCAATAGAAGATATGCTGAAAGCAGGAATAATAACAAGATCGAAGTCAGAATGGTCATCTCCGATCGTCATAGTGACCAAGGCTGATGGTTCACATCGATTCTGCTGCGACTACAGGGCGTTGAATAAGATCACTAAGAATGTAGCTTACCCATTGCCGGTAATCGACGATATTTTAGGCTTACTTAATGGGTCTACCTTCTTCACTACATTGGATGCAAGATCAGGATTTTGGTGTATACCTATGTCCCCAGATGCCCAAAAGAAAAGTGCTTTCTGTACACATGCAGGGTCTTACGAATTCTTACGAATGCCTTTTGGGGTCAAGACGGCGCCTTCTCATTATATGCTATTAATAAATCAAGTATTAGAAGGCATGCAAAAGTTTGCATTAGCATACATAGATGACATCTTGATCTACACAGCAGGAGACGTTCAGGACCATCTAAACATGTAAGATTAGTATTTGACAGATTAAGAATACATGATGTTAAATTGAAACTCAGTAAATGTGAATTTCTAAAAACAGAAACTAAGTACCTGGGATACATTATTGATAGAGAAGGAATTAAACCAGATCAGGATAAAGTAAAAGCTATTAAAGAATTGCCTCCTCCAACCAACGTTAAAGAAGTTCGTGCTTTTATCGGTACATGTGGGTACTATCGTCGTTTCATTCCAGGTTTCTCAAAAATAGCAGAGCCCATCACTAACCTGACTGGCAAATACGCTAGATTTAAGTGGAATGATGAGTGTCAAAGAGCATTTGAGTTTTTAAAAAATAGCTTAACAGTAGTGCCACTATTGACACATCCAGATTTGGATAAACAGTTAATTTTGTATACAGATGCTTCAGATAATGCAATAGGAGCATGTTTAGCACAACCATATGAAGGAGAAAGATCAGGAATACCAGGAGTTAAGAATGAAAGACCAATTTATTTTTTGTCACACAAACTTAGTAAATCTCAGCGTAAATGGTCTACTATAGAGAAAGAGGCATACGCTATCCACTATGCTCTTCAGAAACTTAACTATTATTTACATAACGCCAATTTCATTATTAGAACTGACCACATGCCTTTAAAATCTTTACTAGAAGCTCCAGTGCAGAACAGAAAAATACAGACATGGGCGTTGAATTTGCAGGGGTACAACGCAAAGATAGAATACGTGGCAGGTAGGGACAACACCTGTGCAGATTTATTATCCAGAATCCCGTATCCAGAGACGTCAGGAAACACTGAAGATGAGGGTGAACCCGAAATAGACGATCGAAACTGGCAAGTAAATATATTAGATTCTGCCATAATAAATAGAGAAGATTTTAGGAGTTTACCGTCGGATCAAGAATCTGAACCTAGAGCAGAAGACCCACATTTAATGCAATTTAATATGAAGGAAGAACAAGAATTAGATCCGAAAGTTGTAGAAATAAAACAGAAATTGAACGAAACGGGTGAGAACAAGTATAAGAAGAATTATTTAGTTTTGCAGGATGACGATCAGTTATATTACGTGAATGAAAGAAGCGAACAGTTGAGAAAATACATTCCAAAACATTTGGAAATTGAGATTCTAAAAGCATATCATGATGAGAATGGTCATCTTGGTCGTGATAAGTTAGTGAAAAGCACTCAATAATAAATATTATTGGCCGAACTTATTTAAAACTGCTTGTAAATACGTCGATGCGTGTGAGAAGTGTAGATTAAGGAATATGAAAACGATCAAATGTCCATTACAGGATACAGACATTCCTCAGTTTCCTATGCAGAAAATCAGCTTAGATATATCAGGTCCTCACCCTAGAACACTATCAGGCAATGTATATTTACTTCATATCGTGGATAACTATAGTCTGTGGCCGGAAACTTATGCAATTCCGGATAAAAGCGCGGATACCATCATTAATATTTTTCTACAGGAGTACATACCAAGATTTAGTTGCCCACAGACCATACTCACAGATAATGGTAAGGAGTTTGTGAACAAGAAGTTCGAAAAGTTATTACAGGATTTGAATATAAACCATATAAAAACTTCATATTATAGACCTTCTTCAAATGCAAAAAATGAGAGACAACATCGAACATTATATAACATAGTAGCAAAAATTATCGAGGAACATGAAAAAGATTGGGACCTTTTCTTAGGACCTGCATTAAGCGCGATACGCACAAATCAAAATGAGGGGACAGGCTTTTCACCATTTTATCTATTGCACGGAAGAGAGCCTATTCTCCCAATTGACAATCTGTTAAAACCAAGACGTAAATATATGGGGGAGGATTTTCAGGAAGTTATAATACAAGAGATGCACAAAGCGCATGTAAGGTTAAGAAACAATATAATTAAAGCCAGAGAAAGACAAAAAGGTACGGAAACAAAAATACACAATTACAGGAATTTAAAAATGGTGATAGAGTTTATTATAAGAAGCATAGGAGAAACTCCAAATTTGATGCTCATTGGGTTCCAGGTTATTATATTTTAGAAAAGCTAGGTAATGTATCATACACTATAAAAAATCAAATCACAGGACATGTAGCACGATCACACGTAGAACACTTAAGAAGAGATAATGAAGATAGGATAAATAATAACAATAATAATTATTATTATTCAGACGGATATTCAGATGGACAACTCGTCAGAAGAGCTAAGTATACAATAACCCCAGATTTTGGAAAAGATCCGATACAAAGTCAATTAATAACAACACCAGTTTACTGATGATACTTGTGAACAGGCAGAGACAATACCGAAAACTTTGAGGAAAGAAGAAAGGAATACGTATGATGGATAGTTATGATAGTGTGGAATCTATGGAAGAAGAGGTAAACGCTCCATTTAAAAATACTAGACAAGCAGTGAAAAGGAGAATAGAAAGACAGAGAGAAAGAGAAGTGAAAAGACAGAGGAGAATTAGAGAAAATTCATCAAGCGATGATGAAATGCCATTACTAGAAAGATCAGTTAAGAAACAATGATAGACAAATTAGATTAGATATAGAAAGGAAAAAATTAGCGGCTGCTAGCAACAGACATACAGATGAAGAAGAAGGAATGGATGAAAATTCAGAATCTAGTAAAGATAGTAGCATGAACGAAAATATTTCTCCACGAGGGGATGAAGATATTGATGTAGAGATGGCACTTATACAGAAAAATCTAGATTTACTGAGGAAATGGAGGTATAGGAAATAAATTGATAGAAAATGCTGCAAGTAGCAGGATGAAAATTTGGTGGTTTAAAGAGGAAATTGATAATTGAGGAAATACAGTAACTGTGTATTACAGGTGATTCATAGAGACAGAGAGTTAGCTTAATTAATAGTTGTGCTGAATTGTCTTGAGGAGGAGACATGAGGTTGCATACTTTGGTGATAAGTTAGATAATATGGATGTAAATTCTCGTATATTTTTATTATCATTTGATTTTGAGATTTGACTTGTTGAGTTTTCTTAATAGATAAATAATGTATTGTTAGTCCGCAAAAATGACTAACAATGGATAGGATGTATGGCATATTAATTTGAATAATGTCCTTCTTTGAATTGGTTGATTACCTTTATTTAATATGAGGGGAATGAAAATTGTTTTTAAAAACGTTGGGGGGTATGATATCCTGTTTTGACTTCGTTTTGGTTGGCTCACGAATTATGAATTTAGTTGAATTGTCTTGCATATTGAATAGTATTTACCCTTGTTTACAAATGAGTTGAAAATTGTTAAAAATTTTGTTCACAAGTATTACTGTTTTGTTTAGAATAAAGAGTAATAAGACAGGGCCTTATTTGGAACCTTTCGTTCAGAAAATGGCAATCAAACGACTGTGGACTAGAAGAGAGACATATTTCCCTTGTGAGTAATAAGTTTTAGTAAACATGAGTATTATAAACTTCGGACTCATGAAAGTAAGAAGGCTGCTGCACCAGTCAGCATTAATGGTTGGAATATGGGAGGTTAATTACATAGTGTTTAGAAACACATGACATGTTTGGGTAACGGGGTTTTATGATGGATTGATGGATCCTACACAAATAAAAGGGTTCTGGGGAGTTGAAATAGGAGCTGCATTAAGTCAGCATTGATTGAAGGTATATGGATTGGATGCCATATTATATTGAGGAATAAACGTGACTAACGTCTATAGCGGGTGTAAAAAGAGGCTGTGATAGTTAGAAAATATAAGAAGCTGGTTAATGAAGAATTGATATAAAAGGGGCTGTAGATGGCAGTGCATATGATTTGCTACAGGGTAGATATGTATATAGGATGCTTGTCATGGATGTGAGGGGGTAAATATAGGAGCTGTGATAAACAGCGTTAATTAATTGAAAATATGTTCATAAGAAATGAACATTGTCAATATTATTTTTATGGTTTCATGATTGAACATAACCTAGGTGGAATATGGTCAGTGGATGGCAGTACAAATATTAAGATTGAGTATATAAGAAAGAAATTTTAGATCGACTTATTTTATAACAAACAGAAGTATATGTTCATAAGATGAATTTAAAAAAAACTTTTATTTGTAAAAGTTTTTGCGTTTGCAAGGGAGGTAAATGTGATTGCTTTTTGACTACTTCTTTACACTTCATAACTGGGTGCGCACCCCATCTTTTCTGTCTATCCTGTGTTGTGTTGAGAGAGAATGAGAAGTTACATAATGCATGATAAGTTTCAAAGCATATACCAACCATTTGTATGAACATATGAAATGAAATATCCTTATGAACTATGTTTTTTTTAATGAAACTTTGTAGACTCAGAAACGAAGAAGAAGTATCACTTCATCTATAACAGAACATAGCAGTTAGCTATAAGAGACAAGTGGAAAATTGACTCGAAGGGTGTAGAAATAAAGTTCATTAGTTAAGAGGGAGTTAGTTTAAGGGGAGTTGGAGAAATAATATTGGGGTTAAAGTTTTAGTGAGCGAAAGAATAATTAGGATAAGTAGGTTAGGGATTAAGACTTTTGAAGAAAAGTCTTCTTAAAGAAAGGGAGGTACTGTAACAGAGTACCATCTCTGTTAATAGTTTAAGAGGGATTGATGTGCAAAGAATAGGCACGGTTGAGCATCCTAGGAGGACGCTCAAGCCGTGACGCGGGGCTTAGGGAAGTTAGTTACAGCCTGGATCTCAGATAGTCAACATCGATTGTATTATATCCAAACATCATGTAACCTGTTTTATACATTTGGACTTATTTCGTTAAATAAACTTATTGAAGCTACAACCGGGACTCCACTCATTACTTGTTTACTCTCACACTCTCTCCCTCACTTACTTCATTCTATCTCATTCTCTCTACCTCCCTTACTTCACTCTCTCTCTCTTTCCCCTTCTCTTCCCTCGCTCTCTGTCTCACCCACTCTCTCTCTCTCTCTCTCTCTCTCTCTCTCTCTCTCTCTCTCTCACGCTCATTCTCTCTCTTGCCCCCTTCTCTCTAGCCTGCCGACCCGACCTCTACATATAGAGCGCGACGACAACTGACACACACACACACACTCACGCACACACACACTCACACACACACACACATACACACAAGTCTAGACAAGCCTACACTCAATGGGACGATGGCCACGACTGCAGCACTGTCAGATCGATATCTCTAACTCAACAACAAACATCACACGATCACAGACATAGAAGCAGGCTTTCATTGCCTGGAACTAATCCACCTGCAAGATCCGGCCTGGCTGATCAACACAAAAGCCCAAGCTGGAGAAAACAAACGTATTCACACACACACACACACACATACAGACACACACACTCACACGCACGCACACACGACACACACACACACACACACACACTCATGCATGGAACAGTGTTGGCCCTGTTGTTTCCAGCGCTGGTCCGTCAAGACAGAAGTCCGGATTCCAATGCTTGCAGAGACAGGGTTATTTTCCCTTCAAGCAGGGCTCTGGGGTAACGCCTCGTACTAACGGGTATATCCGGTACGTTGTCGAAAATGTCTGGGTGTGATCTGGGAAGGAAATGAAATGGCCACTCTACCTCATATGCCATGGCTTGAATGTGTGAACGCCGACCACTTCACACACCAATGGCAGTGTGGTAGCCCTAGCTCTATATTTATGTATATATTTTGGGGCACGTTATGAGACGAAATAAATAGGAGAACTTGGTGACAACTGGCAAGATCGAGGGGAAGAGAACACGGGGAAGGTAGAGGGGTATATACTTGGATGGCTTGACCACGTGGCATGGCCAAGGCAAGAACACTGAGGTGACCCACGAATGTGGTCATCGTGTGAGGTGGCGAAATATGACCGCTCACACTTACCGGCATGGCACATGATGATGATGATATATATATATGTGTGTGTGTGCGCGCGCGTGGGTGTGTGTGTGTGTGATAGGCACGTCTTAGTCAGATATGACTGAAACAACAACATCAAAAACATCTCCACAGCAACACCTGCAACAACACCAACAATGTTAACAAACAGGTTTCAAAGAGGTCTCCGATGCCAAGTGGTTAAGCCTTCAGCCTCGCGTTTCGAAGGATGTGGGTTCGTTTCCGAATACTATCACTCAGTTCACGGGTACAAGCGTCTCGAGAACTCCTGGAGTTACGGTGTTGCTACGTGAGACGCCTTCGCCAAGCCACCCTGCGGGAAGAGACTGAGCCACGTGGGAAAAACCCGGTGAAATGAATTCGATCTTACCTTTTAACCCTTGCTTTTGTTCGCAAACAATTAATTTATACTTCGTTCAGTGACAGGTGTTTCCATTAGTGTGACCTTATAGTAATAACATCACACTGTTTCTGTTTGATTAAATCTTTCAGCCAAGGTTGAAACTTCAGGTCCCATTTGGTTTTGCTGTGCCAACCTGGGATTGTTCTAGAGTGGTTAATAAGATTGAGAGGAAGAAGGCTACTGGAGAGAAAGAGCAGCCGTGGCAGCAACAGAAGAAGGGGGAGGAGGAGGAAGATGTAGAAGGAGGAGGAAGAGATGGAGGAGGAGGAGAGGGAGGGAGGGGGAAAGTGTAGAAGAAAAAGAAGAAAGAAGAAGAAGAAGAAGAAGAAAAAGAAGAAGAAGAAGAAGAAGAAGAAGAAGAAGAAGAAGAAGAAGAAGAAGAAGAAGAAGAAGAAGAAGAAGAAGAAGAAGAAGAAGAAGAAGAAGAAGAAGAAGAAGAAGAAGAAGAAGAAGAAAAAGAAGAAGAAACAGAAGCAGAAGAAGAAGAAGAAGAAGAAGAAGAAGAAGAAGAAGAAGAAGAAGAAGAAGAAGAAGAAGAAGAAGAAGAAGAAGAAGAAGAAGAAGAAGAAGAAGAAGAAGAAGAAGAAGAAGAAGAAGAAGGAGGAGGAGGCGGAGGAGGAGGAGGAGAAAGGAAGGAAGGAAAAACAGGAGAAGAGGAAGGGGAAGAACATTGGACGCATGAACATGAAAAGAATAGGTCATGGACGACGAGGCGTCAGTAGAATCGGAAGAAATAACGTTTATTATTATTGTAATATTTGTAACCCTTGTAATTATTTTACCCCTTGTATTTATTGTAATCCCTTTTTTGTCAACAAAAACAACAAATTATTGTCAAATTAGAGTTATGGTGTTAAAATTAATGGGTTAAGATTGTATAATGGTTAGACTACTTGTTAAGTTTTGCTAGAAACAGACTATAGAACAGATTAAACAAACGCTAGGATTCTGGTCAAACAGTTAAGGAGAGACTGTTATCTGTTTGGGTATCATCCTTGCACTCCAAGACAAGTCCATAGGTGCACAGATGCTCTCCCCAACATAAGCATCAGCGAACGGCGGCTGACGGTCCAGTTTTCTATGTTGGTTGACGAGGTCCCTCATTCTCCCGACGTGCCTCTCGTGTCTGACCGTGCCTTATCTTACTCCCGAGTCTCTCGTTCTGGACACGATGTGTATTCACTAGCGTCAAAGTGCTTCGCTCTTGACATCTCTCTAAGGGTGCTATTAACACCGGCACGATCCATGGGCTGGCCATCTGTAGGGGCCTTGCAGAGCCAGCAAGTTTATCAGCTCGTTCATTGTCCTCAACTCCCGCATTTCGCGGAACGAAGATGGAGGAACTATTCATTATAGAAATACGAGTAGTACATAGATTTTAGAGCATTTGCGAGCGCTATCAAGAACAAGTTACCTGAACAGTCCAAGAAGCCTGATACGGGGGAGGAAAATGGCACGTAGCAAGACCAGCAACAAGAAACAACAGACTCACAAGATGTGCAGCGTGGGAGCCGCCACAACCCCAAAGAAGACGATCGGAGAGAGCCTGCCTGCAAGTTGCAGCAAAGAACCTGAAACTACAGACACTACTGAAACTACCACGAGGGAGATCGTCGACAACCCACCACAGACAAGAGCCAAGACAGCTGAGAAGGAGGAGGGGAAAGACGCCAGAGTCGGAAACACCGACTAAAAGGTAGTCAGATGGGTTGTCAAGCGTATTCAAGTGGAGCTGACAGATGAACAAATCCTGAAGTAGCTGCAACAGGAGAATCTTCAATCCGAATCTTGAGGGCGGAGCGGATCCTGGCGTACTCCAAGATACCAACTACGCTGGCGGTGGTGACGAAGGAGAGCAGCGAGATACCAAGCCATGTATCGATAAACCAGAAAGTATAACAACCTGAAAGATTCATACCAAGAATCACTCAATGTTCCAGATGCCAGAGGACCGGCCACAGCAGAACAACATGTCGCAGTAAGACGGAAATCTGCCGATGCTGCGCCGATCACCACGCCTTCAAGGAGTGTCCGCTCGCCAAGCTGGGCACGGACTTCCCAGCACCCAACAACAAAAGAAAGTGCGCCAACTGCCTGGGCAAGCACGGAGCAAGATACCTGGGCTGTCCGTACCTCCAAAGACACAGAGATATCTTTAAAGATCGCCATCACCACAAAGACACCATATAAGGACGCAATGCGGAAGTACGAGACGGTCACGTGCATCTCGCAAGCGGAAAGATCTCAACTACAAAGCCAGATAGACGATCTAAGAAATCATATCAAGCTACTTGAAACACCGGCACAAACCAGCGACAATGAAAAACTGCTTGCTGAAATAAAGGAGATCCAGCAAAACATCAAACAAGAGGTGGAGCACATGGTGCAGACGACACAGAAGAATGAAGGGATTCTACGAGACATCAAGGCGGAGGGAGAAATGCTAAAAATTGAAAGCCAAATCAAACCAGCAGGAACCAAGAAAAAGACCACAGAAAAGATGCAAGATGAAACCCTACAAAAGACCGAGCCGGAACCGCAAGCTAAAGCTAACAGCCCAACCCCGACGCCCAAGAAACTCAAAGGGAAGCCAATATTTCGCCAGACCTCTGAAGAAAACCTAGATGAGCACAAGGACAACGACATAGAGGATACCTCGCGGTCACCACCACTTCCCTTGGAGGATCTCATCGTGATGTGCAAATAAAATGAAAGGAAGGAAGAACTCAGGCGCCAGGAAAACAAAAGGCGATTGGCAAAAAAGGAAAAACAGAATCCCAAGAAATTCAAGCTCCGCCTGACCCTTCAAGAATACCCAGAAATACACCTGACTGATGAATACCAAAATGGGTGTTATTATGATGACGGAGAGCTCGTCCCGTGGTTGACCACAGAGGAAGAAATCGAAAGGCAGCAGAAACTCAAACTCGAAAGAGAAAAAAGGGTGCAAGAAGGAAAATGAAAACATCGAAAAGCTTCTACAGACAATACACAAAAAAGGAGGCAAAAAGACCAAATAAAATGTTCTTATAAGGACTGCACCCAGCCAAGCGAAACGCACAAGGAGCCAACACTGACAAAAGAAATCACCACAGGAGACGGACTCTCCAGAATAGTTTTTAATAAGAGTGTTATGTTTTTTAATAGCCGAAATATTTCATTTGCCTCTTTTTTATTCCTTTCATCAACTTTCTTTTCACTTCCACTTTTTCTAGAACCTCTGTATTTGATTGTTTTTATTTCTATGAAATACGACATATGCTTCAGTACATCCACAGCTCCAGGGCCTCTATTCGACTTTCTAATTGCGAGTTCATTGCCTGACTTTAACGTAATATAGTAGTGTTGAATTTACACAATATACGAGGGAAATGAAAACCTTAAATGTTTTGTTTTTTCTTTAGGTGAATATATTCTGGGGGGAAAAAAAGTAAAGAACACATATATCATTTTTCGATGTAGTCACCACTTCGTTTTCCTCCGAAGCCGGAGAGTATCTGCCTGCATGGCGAGGAATCACCAGTCTGCACACCAATAAGCCTGACATGGGACAACGGATACTCACGTAAACCTCAGTCCGGTATGACATCACACTGATGATGGACAACAGGATGTCTTCATCCGACATACAGGACCACACTTTGGAGTTCACAGCCAGCGAACACAAGCAACAAAGCACCACTTCGTTCAATGCAAGTCCTTCAGCGCCGATAAAGTGCTTGGATTCATGTAGAAATAACATTCTCTGTGGTCATTACTTGGTGTGCCTGACGCGGTCGTGAACAGTCTGTCACAAAAGTCACTCCATTTTGAAACTTCTTACTCCACTCATACACGTGCTTGACTGACAGGCATGCATCACCATACTGGACCTTTATTCGACAATGAATTTCTATAGGTTTCACCGCTTCACATATTTTTTAAAAGCTCCTCTTTGGTGCATGTTAAAAGTGGGGCGGCCATCTTGAAACTGTCCTTATGACGTCACCGTGTTTGTCTACACCGTGATGTCGCGTGCTTAACACTCTTGACATCCTTAACAACCACATTGACAAGTTACAAGACATTGGCCTCGTTATTGCAATTTGTGTCACACGTTTAAGGTTTTCATTTGAAGCCCTCTCGTATTAAAGGGAGATAGCATCTGCCTTTTATCTGACAGAATATACAATCAAGGCGAGAGACACACAGTGTTGAGATCCATTGCAGCCAACCTTCATTGTGGAGACGGCACCTGATTGATGGAAAGATCCTACTTCCCCATCGTTGAAGCTTTGAGAGACTATGGTCAATGCATCGTGGCACCAAGAATCGAACTCTGGACATACACGATATGTAGGCAGCACAATTTCTCATGAGCATACTATTTAGTCCACACGCCGGTCAGTTAAACTTAAATTTTGACTTCTCATCCTTAACTTGGGGACGTCAATTATAAGTACCTCAAAAGTCGGAGTTGGTTCTCCTGATGGCGAGGGACACTGGTAACAGGGCAAGCTAACCGTCACGTATAATCAGTGCAGTCACTGGCAGCAGCAACTGCCTGTAGTGTGGATTACGCTTGAGTTCAAGGCGAGAGAACGGGAAACACAACACAACAAAAAAGGTCAACAAATTACATTTCTATGCTGGGTCAATGTATCAATTATTGGGGCGCCCTTGTCGTCACTGAAATAACACGAGAACAAAAAAAAAGTCGTAAGTATTGAGCGACACCTATTTAATTAAAGGAACAGAGTAAGGGTCAGAGGGCAAACTAGACAATATACAGCCTGACAGCTATTGACACACCGCGATGAACTACTTTACTTTCATGAGAACCAATCTTTACCTATGAAACTATTTCTAACAGTCGGTCAGTAAAGTATGGAAACCCGTTGTTGACAATGTCGCGAATCTGACATACGTACATTGTGTGTATGACAGTTTTTACAGGGGAGGAAATAAACGCACACATATCTCCCAAGAAGAGCATTCGCTTGCTTTGAACTCATGCGTAGTCCATACACACTACTTCTAGTGCACTGGACTGGATTTTGCGTGTGAATTAGCTTCCACTATTACCAGTGTCCCGTGCCATCAGGTGAACCCACTCAGAATTCAGGGGTACTTGTAATTTACGTCCGCATGTCCAAGGCGATAGGTCAACATTTTAGTCCAACTGTCTGGTGAAGGGTTGAACCCCTTACCTCGGCATCAGCATACCGGATCTTTATCGATTCGGTCATGCTAACCTGCAAAAAATGGGATTGCTAAATTATTATTTGGCCAAACGGAACACGTGTTTGTATTTGGACGAGTTGAGCTGAGTTGAGTTGAGCTAAGAACCGACATCACTGCATTCACAACATTCCGTCCCCTCGTTCAACAGTCAGCGAAGAGTCATACTACTAATCGTTTCCACCGATATCTGATTGACAGTTCTCTTGGTCTTCTCTCTAATTTTGAGATTCTAGAACCCCTGGTGATCCCCCTCAACAGCATTCGTTCCACACACGGTTGACAGTCTGTTCCAAAGCGTTCTCCACCTGACTCCACAGGCTCTCGACCATCTCTCTCTTGTCCATAGGTAATCTACCACCAAGATGTACATTCCCTGCCAGCCTATCAGTCTGTTCATTCCCCCGCACCCCGGCATGGTTAGGGCAAAATATCCATACAATTCTCACAACCTGTGATCTCTGAAGCGAGGTGAGCCATTCCACACGAAACATTTCTTTCTCCACCTTACTAAGCATACTCATTGAATCCGTAATGGATGCAATGTGTGTTGCAGTTGTGTCCTCTAACCAACGGAATGCCGCTGTTACTGCTTCCATCTCCATTCTCATGGTGGAGATCGTAGCCTCATATGCCAGACTCTCCTTTTTCAAGAATCGTCCATTAATCTTCGCAATGAAACCCCAGCCACTCCGTCTGTTTCTCACCCTGACCCATCAGTATAGATCACTATGTCACTTTATGTGTGTCACTCTGTATCTGTTGTTGCACCTCAAACTCTGTGCGGCCCGCTGCCCACTCACGACCCAGTGTTACAATTACTGTATTTGAATGAAACAGAAAACAAAACTCCGGATTTATAAGGAATAGACAGAACGACAGAGCGACTGATAAACAATTAGATAGACCGAGGTACTTTCACAAACCGACATACACTTAGACAGTCATACAGTTGAACGCAGCCATCTAACAAAGAAATGGAAAGGTAAAGCATTAAAATAACAAGTTCCCGACACTGTGCTGTTAATTACGAAGGCGGTGCCAGTGACACATCGGTGTCCCACAAAAATTGCCAACAATAATGGCGCGTTAAGTCCTGTTCCCGTGTTGGCTCTAGGCTATAGATTATCTGGCCACTGGGTCGTCATGACAACGTGGTATTATATAACAGTTCTTGTAGTGGGACTTTCAGTTGTAGAGGATTTCATTTCCTCTCCATGTTGTAATCTTTGTCTACAAAGAGATCCTGTCTTCTCTATCCCTCTGAACTCGCAATTGGGATCTGCTTCGCTGTGTCTGTTCACTTACTAATCTGTCGAGGTATCATCCTTGCACTCCGGAAATGTCCATAGGTGCTCAGATCCTCCTCCCATCATACGCATTAACGTCCGGCAGTTAATATTGCCATTTACGGCTAGTTCCGTGTTGGTTGATGAGATCCCTCGTTTTCCCGGTGTGACTCTCGTGTCTGGCCGTTCCAATTCTTACTCCTGAGTCTCTTCTTCTAGACAACGATGCAGATTCACTGGTGCCAAAGTCATCCGCTCTCGACATCTCTCTAAGAGCGTTAGTAACATCGGCACGACTAGCCATCTATTATCAGCTCGTTCATTTCCCTCAACTCCCGCCTATGCCGGAACGAAGGTGAAGGTGACTCTACGAACAACGATTTAGTCCACGCTCTACATAAAGAACCTGCCTCCGACTTTCGGATCTGTCATTTACTGCCTGTAGTACCTTGCGGTGTAGGGCAGGGGGGACTTGAGCCTGTGGAATTAAGGCCGCATGGCTAGTGCAGTCGCCGCGAACTGTGCAGGTTAGAGTTTTCTTTTTGTCCCGGACAGAAAAAAACTCCACGCCATACCGAGGATTCGAACCCGGGTCTCCCGAAGGAGAGCTCGGCATTCTAGCCTAAATCACTTAGTATACAAACGTTAATTTAATGCAGTGACTCCAGCCATATAAAAGCCCTGTTTGCTGCCATCACCTCCATCGTAATGCTTCACTAACAGCATCACGTGACCGTGAAGTCACGGCGTCAACCACAAGCTCAGTAGATACCGAGTTGGACCTCAGCACGGGATTCAGAATGTTTCCAAGAACTATTGTCTGATCCTAGCACACGTCTTCCTGATCTCTGAGCAGTGAGATCAACATCTCGCCTTCTCAGATTAGGGCGAACAACTGGAGGTCCCGTGTGCAAGTTCCGCACACTAAACATGTTATTTAGGCAAAGATTCGGCCGTAAAACCGATGCCGTGTCAACATTGTTAGGAAAGAAAGCCTACCCGTGGGTGGATAGAACCTGTTCACCTAGGGTGGTGACATATGCCTGGGTCATTGACAGTAAGGTGAGTGACCTGGCTACGAGGAAAACAATCAACCCTGAGAAATAATGGGGCGGTTGTGAGTGGAAGACCCTAGGGTGGATGGGGAGAAAGACAGTTTTAGGCTGGGGTGTAATGTTGTTGGGAGCCCAGGGAGAGGCTACACAGCAGGGTTAAAAGACAGTGGGAAAACTTTGGCTAGTCAGTGGAAGCGGAAACCGACTGAGGTTCGGTTGGTGTGAAGTCAAGGGACTTCACAGAGTTGATGTTTTAGCGCCGAGTGGATCGGTAGGGCTAATACGTGGGAGTTTAGACTGACTGTGGTTCAGTTCTTTGGCAGTGGTGAAGGCAGGCCTAACCCCAGAGTGGGTTGGATAGTTAGTGGGGACTAGACCCATTGTGTGGGTGTATTGTGTGAGGTCCAGCTGTGGATAGGAGCTGGATTACTTGTCTTGTGAATTGGAGATTCAGCAGGCCGTGAGAAGACAGTGATGTGTGCGTGTTGATATTGTGAGGAGGATATTTATATTCTATGGATTATATTGTTTCTGGATATAGAGTTGTGTTCCGTTTGCCCGTGTTCTTTCTGTATTAAAGGATTATGTGCGCCAACTCAATCTTGTTTAATGACTGATGGATGTGTATTACTGGGGTGAGTTGCACTGCGAGATAGTTAGATAGCTCAATTGACACACCAGGAGCATCGTTACCTAGACAACGACCATCTCACGCACTTATCATAAAGAACGTCGTGTGATAGGTGGAATACGTTTAGAGGAAACTACACGTACACAGATGCCTTACCAAGAAGCGACACGTTAACCTAATTTTAATTGAGTCAAGAACCGACATCACAGCACTCGGAACACACATTCTCTCTCCTCATCTTCAACAACCAGCGAAGAGTACTAGTGGTACCAGTTGCAGTCTGATTATGTGTCCGACATAAATGGTCGTGTGGCACGCCACTTGGAAAAAAAACCAAGAAGTTTTAAACGGATGTGAGGCACCAGCTCTGCCGCTGAAAGTCTTTGGGAACTTAAACAGGAGAGTCTGGCATATGAGAATACCACCTCCAGTATGATAGTGAAGGTAGCAGCAGTAACAGCGGCATACCGTTGGTTAGAGGAGACCACTGCAACACACATTACGGATTCAAGGAGTAAGCTTAGCAGGGTAGAGAAAGGAATATTTAGTGTGGAATGGCTATCCTCACTTCAGAGGTAATAGATTGTGAGAATTGTATGGGTACTTTGCCTTGGCCATGCGGGGTGGGGGGATTAACAGGCTGACAGGCTGGTAGGGAATGCACCTCTTGGTGGTAGATTACAAGGGATAAGTGGTCGTTTCGCCTGTGGAATCAGGTGGAGAGGGCGGGGGAACAGACTGAGAAACCGTATGTGAAAAGAATTAGATTGCGGGAGATTGGCAGGGGTTCTGGGAGATTCTCAAATCTGAGAGGGAAGACCAGGAGAACTTTCAATCAGATAGTGGTGAGAACGATGCGACGGAGCGCGTATGGGAATGTCCTGAGTGCAGTGATGTCGGTACGTAGCTCAACTCAACTTTAAAAAGTAAAGCAACTTTCAGATACTGCTGCCAAAGGCAACAGCAACCCTGAACAGCAGCAGCTACAGAAACGACAGTGCCCGAATTATTTCATTCGGTAATCTGTCCGTCGTTCTTGGCAGGATTTTATTGGAAGTTTTGAATTTGCCACCACGACTATCATCATCACCACCACCAGGACCGCATCGCCCTCGCTTGCCATGGGTACAGCTGTTGAGGGGCATAGTATTCCACTAAAATAATTGTTACATGCATGTTATATTTTTAATTCTTGACCCATAACACCAAAGACCGAGAACTGTGGAGAGACATGAACGCCTACGCCAGCTCGCAATGCCCTTGATGATAATGAAGTCTTCACACACACACACACACACACACACACACACACACGCGCGCGCGCAAGCACGCACACACATGTAATTGATGTAACAAGACATATGCACCCAGTACCGTATGGCCATAAGTGGCCCAATACGCGATAACACTTATTTGAGAGAGAGAGAGAGAGAGAGAGAGAGAGAGAGAGAGAGAGAGAGAGAGAGAGAGAGAGAGAGAGAGAGAGAGAGAGAGAGAGAGCTTGTATTTATGCGTCCGTTTGTTGTCCGTTGTTTCGCATGCATACAAAAATATAGGTTCTACAAAGCACTTTAACATTCTTGTTCTCAGTGGGAATTAGCAGTTGATTATTGGTGAGTGATTTCCATCTTTTAAATAGCTACTTTTGCCGTTGCGCTTCTTCGTCTTCTTCTAATCATAACAAATCAACTTCTGTCAGATGTAATGACTGTTCCGAGATAGTTATAACAATTCACCTGTTTGTGAATGTTACATACGATTGAATGTCACATTATTGTGGTATTAATGGGATTATTTCTTCCTTCCTGAAGAAAGGAAATAGCTTTTGTTTTTTACAATTTAATTCTGCCTATAACTGCTTGCTGTGTACAATAACCGCATCCACTGAATGCTGCAGATCCTGTTCGTTGTCTGAAATCAATACTTGCAGCTTTTGGCTACAACAAAACAAACACAGAACTCAGACAGAAAATGCCAGCCCACAGTTTCTACAATCTTGAACAGTCCACTGCTGTAATCGCCTAAATGATGTTTACTTCCGTTTTAGACAGACTTCCCCACAATGTAAAATCATCATCGTCACGTGCCATACCGATAAGCGTGGGGGGTCATGTTTCGCCATCTCACACGATCACCAGGGTCGTGGATCAGCTCTGTGTATGTCTCAACTATGCCACGTGACCAAACCTTCTAAATATTCACCTCTCTGCCGTCCACTTCCCCCCTCACTCTTGCCAGTTGTCACCAAGTTACCCAATGTATTTCTTTTCATAACGTGGCCAAAATATCTTGACTTTTAAAGTCTAATTTCTCCAATCAGTTTACGATTTCCATTTGTTTCATGTAGGACTTGGTCATTGGCTTTTCAACCTTTCCATGGTATTCTTTGCATGTTCCTCAGAAATCACATTTCCACTATCATTAGATGCCAACATATCTACTCATTGTCCACGTTCCCTCATCTATATAAAAGTACACATTCCATATAGTTCTTCAACACTCTTTTTCTCATTGCAATTTACATCTTTTTATTGTTCAGTATGTTTTCCATCTTACAAAATGCTACATATGCATGGTGATTCTTTTACTAATCTCTTCAGGCACCTCCCATCAGATGCTATGACTGTCCCGATTTAATTGTACTGATTCATTTGTTTAAGAATAGTCCCATTTATCCGTATATTACATTGTGATGTTTCTTTCCTCTTAGAGACGACCATGATTTGTGATCTTACGATTTAATTCTAATCTTATTTGTTCAATTTGTTTAATAACCGCATCTACTCAATGCTGCAGATCCTGTCTTTTCCCGTTGTCTACAATCAATACTGTGTCATCTGCATGTCTTATATTATTGATGTTATGTCCCCCAGGGACGATTCCTCTCACATCTTCTAAATTTATAATAATATAGAGGAATGTAGAGGAAAAAGGCTCTGGAGACATTACACACCCCTGTCGCACACCTTTCTTAAAAAGCTGATATTGGCCTGCTGCATTATAAATCTTCATGGCAGTTTGTTGTTTCCAATGTTTTGGTGTGTCGCAAGTCTAAGTCTTTCCCATCAATTTGTAGATTTGCAATGTAAAATAGGTCCTAGAATAGAGACACTCTAAATATGGTTTACATCCCTGGTTTTATATGTGGTGTTACAAACCAATGATCAATAATAGCAACCAACTTCTCTGTGAAGTTGTCTTTGTACAGATTCTCTGCTCAGTCCAACTATAATTCTCCTAATTTATAATCTGCCTACATTCATTTCCACATTAGGAGGATGGACGATGGTAGAATACCAAAGGACATTTTTTAATGGTGAATTACAAATGGGTAAAAGATCTCGGGATCGACCACTACTACGATACAAAGATGTGTGTAAGCGGACATGATTGATTCAGGCATTGATATTGCATCTTGGGAGCAAGTCGCCGCTAATCGCGATGCATGGAGGTAAAAGATCAGGTATGAAATAAAGACATTAGAAAATGATTGCAGATGGATCAGACACTGAGCGTGTTAGAGATTCAGTTGGTGCATCATGGTTGAAATAACCATGTGTTCACATGCATCCATCGTCGAAGAACATTTACCGGGCGAATTGTTCTAATCACATTGGCTGTAGTTATGTTTTTTTAAAGGCACAATGTAACAAACTATTGTCTGTCAAGACGGCAAGGTGCCACTGTATCTACCTAAATGTTGTACATCCTGTAAATGTTGATGTACGAAGATGCAGTTTTATAGAAGAATGATGAGAACACCCTGGACGGATAGAAAGAGCCATGATGATGTCTAAAAAAAAAAATGCTGCTACTACAACTACTTCTGCTACTAAAACACGACTACCATTGATGGTGGTGCTGTTACTACTACTAAATCATCATCAGCTTCTACATCTAACACTGTACCGGTAACTATATATTTATAATTGTATCTCTGGTACTTGCCTGTGTGGGCTGTGGTTTGTCGGTACTGCTGTCTGTTCCCCTTTAAGCATGGGATAGTGAGGAGCAATTTGTGTGATATTCACTAGCAAGGGACGGGGCATTATGGCGGTGATCCTTGCCGTGAAGTTGCAACCGCGACTAACACCTCTGGTACAAGCTTATTATCTAGACTGTTAATGTGTCAGGCAGTGGAACCAATTGACAACTCCCCGACACACCAAGTTGAGGGTTCAAAATCGTTGTGTTAATGTGGGTGGTATGAGAATAGGTCGTTCAAACATCATTGGCAAACTTCTGAATCCCCATATATCACACAAGGATAATCTCACCATACATCAAGCACGAACCCGTAGGCCCAGCCAAAATTCACGTGTGAGTATATCAGACTCACGCATGCTTAACATTGTTTTGTGTGGGTTGCTGTGTTGATTTATAAATTTTGCCTGGGGAGTGGCCATATGGCCTGCCCCTTTCGACGTCCAAATGCCGAGGGATTTTTAACGTGTCCAGAAGCTCTGGGTGTCTGGCCCTTGTCCGAGACGGCTAGTCGCCGGATACACGTATTCACGGATCAGGGAGAGGTATGTCGTCCTTTGGTTTTAATAAACATCCAAACAATCAACACAGAGAGGCGAACTTGGTCTGCTTGAGACGGAGGCAGGCACCTTAACATAAAGAGGGGGGGGGGGGGGGGGGTTCCACGGATGAGGATCGACTTCATTGCACCAGACTTATACCATACGGCTCGGTCTCTTTCTACAGGGCACCTGCCTAAAAACATCGCACAAAGCACGATCTCAATAGCTCCAGCAACGACCCCCCCCCCCCCCCCCTTCCGCCAGACTCTTCGCCAAAATTGCACTCGTAAACCGAATGATGGTGACGGGAATCGAACGCACAGGGCACAAGGCAGGCGGAGACACCTAACTTAAGCTCTAATACAGTTCCCTCCCCTCCTTCCAGCCCTGTTTGCAGTCATAGGCTGGTGTTTGGGTTACACTACATCTCCTAGATTTCGTCTTGGGCATCTCCATGTAGGAAATCAAAAGCAACTAGGTTTGAAACCCGTCGTCAAGCAATAAAGAACAACGATTCACAAGATATTAGTTAGTCGAGGTTTCAACGTCACGGCAACAGGTCGTCCACATTATGCTCCGTTACTGTGCCAGTGAATATCACACGAAATACTCCTCACTGCCCTATGTGAAAAGTGGAACAGACAGGAGTCTCGACAAGCCAACAGCCCGCACAGGTACACTGTGCATAATGACGCAGTCAGAATGCCAACACAATAGTCCTCCACAGAAAATACACTTCATCGTAGATGGAAGCAGCAGCCACACATTACTGCAATTAAAAGTTGAGAGGATCGACTTCATTGCCCCGGGATTTATCCCATATGGCTCCGTCCCTTTCAGCAGGGCGGCCCGCTGAAAACATAACACAAAGCACAAACACCCGTAGCTCCAGTGACGACCCGCAGGAGTCTCCGAGAATAATGCACTAGGGAACCGAAAAGGCAATCCAGTCAATTCCTAGAGACAAGCCGACCGCCACCATTCAGAACATGCAGTTCACACTACAAATACCGCGGACAGATGTAAAAACATTCCAAATGAAATTCACAGCTCACAGTGTCACGCCACGAAAACTCAATTCAGTAGCAGGACGATGCAACCATGTACTACCAGTCCAACATGAGGAACATGCGACTGCAAATCGTAGCCTGAAGCATACACATTCCAGAGGCTTAACGGTTCCAATGCCTATCCGCCATGTTGGGGATCAGAAGCTCCACCTCACAAGAATGCCCTGGTACCATCTGCCACAAAGAAGAAACATAACGGATACTGAGCAAGGGAAAGACAACGTAATAGATGGAATGATGGTATCAAGAACAACCTTAGATACATGAACACCAAATGACAAGGAGCATTAGAAAGAGCACATAACAGAACTTTATATCTTCACTCAACACTTCACTGGTGTAAATGATGGAGGTGGAGGAGGAGGAGGAGGAGGAGGAGGAGGAGGAGACAAAGACATAATCAGATGGCAACTGGTACCGTTAATATTGGGACTCTTCACCAACTGTTGAAGATGAGGAGTGAGAACGTATGAGAATGTCTCGAGTGCTATGATGTTGGTTCTTGTCTTAACCCAACATCCATTGAATTTGTAATACTGTTTGAAACATTTGTAATCAAAGACAGATATGTGGTTTTCAGCTGGTTTCTCATTTATCACCATCATCACCACCACCATCATCATAATCACTACAAACCACCACCGTATCACCACCACCATCATTTTTTTTTTTAAAGTTGCGTATCCCTTACGGGACGTTGCAGTCAACACCAGCATTTTCAGCTATTGTTGATGTACTAGGCAAGTGTTATGTTCAGTAGTTTGCCATTGCTTTCTGAACGACTGGCTCCCATACCAGCACGTTATAACACAACGCGACATGGTCTGCTGCACAAATCGGTCGCAGCTGAGCTTCGAAAGCCTGGTACCCGGCTCACGAACCGATGTTCGCAAGCCTTTAGCCACCATCATTATCACCAACATAATCACCACCACCACCGTTATCATCACAACCACCACCATCGTGGTGATAATCATCTCCACCACCATTATCATCATCACCACCACCACCATTATCATCAACCACCATTATCATCATTTCCATCATTCACAACACTACTACCATCAGCATAATCGCCACCATCACAATTATCATCATCATTGCCACCACTACCGTTATCATCACCAGCTCCATGATCAGCATTATTATCATCGCCATCATTATCATCATCAACACCATCATCATCTATCACAACCACCACCACCATTTATTAAAATCACCATCATCACCACCACCACCACCATCATCAAACAGCATATCCTTTGAAGCACATCGCTCTCCATTATAGACCCCCTCCCCCTCTAAAAGTCCCTCAATCCCTGCCCATTTCTCCCTCAAGCACCTTCATGCCCAGGGTGTCTGCAGTGTCCTGTTGTCCCTCTCCGTGCCGCTGATTTCAGAGCAACTGAAATATCACTATCTGCTAGGAATAACCAAGAAGAGAACCATATATCTACATGAAATTTATTTGAAATCCACAAATTATCCTCACACGTGCACACAAAGCCACCATCAAGTAACAGAACTATATGCGGAATGAAGACATTGAAAAACCATGAAATAATTAAATCAATGAAAGCATACATGTACAAATATATCAGAATATTTTATATAGCATACAACATGCATCCAAAACACATTGATTCTCTCACCAAACAGACACCTTCATGTTTCTCTTCCCCCTTTCAAAATGTTGTTATAAAAGTGGACTTCTCCCTTCTTTCTTATATAATATATTGATGTAAGTGGGCTTTTCCCTTACCTCTTACACAATATACTGATAAAAGTTGACTTTTCCCCTTCTCTCTTACACAATATATTGATAAAAGTTGACTTTTCCCTTCTCTCTTACACAATATATTGATATCAGCAGGCTTTTCCCTGCTCTATTTCACAATATATTGATATAAGCAGGCTTTTCCCTTCTCTCTTTCACAATATATTGATTTAAGCAGGCTTTTCCCTTCGCTCTTACACAATATATTGATTAAGTGGGCTTTTCCCTTCATATACTGATAACAATAGATTTGTCCTTCCTCTTTTACACAATATCTTGATAAAGTGGACTTTTCCCTTCTCTGTTTCACAATATATTGATACAAGTGGACTGTACCCTTCTCTTTCATAATATAGCGATAAAATTTGATTACAACCTTCTCTCTCTCAATATATTTATAAAATTGGACTTTTCCCTTCTCCCTCTCTCTCACAACATATTGACACAAGTGGATGAGACATTCCAAGCTTGAACTTCACAGCGTAGCTTAACTCTCCCAACCAAAATTATGTAAATACAGTATTCAAAACATACAAACCAGTCACACTCTGCATGTCAGATTGATAGTAGGGATTTAGTGCCAGGGATATGATGTCGGTCTTAGATTGATGATAGGGATATGGTGTCGGTGTTAGATTGATGATAGGGATATGGCATCAGGGATATGGTGTCGGTGTTAGATTGATAGGGATATGGCGTCAGGGATATGGTGTCGGTGTTAGATTGATGATAGGGACATGGCGTCAGGGATATGGTGTCAGTGTTAGACTGATGATAGGGATATGGCGTCAGGGATATGATGTCGGTCTTAGACTGATGATGGGGATATGGCGTCAGGGATATGATGTCAGTCTTAGACTGATGATAGGGATATTGTGTCGGTCTTAGACTGATAGGGATATGATGTCGGTCTTAGATTGATGATAGGGATATGGTGTCAGGGATATGATGTCGGTCTCAGATTGATGATAGGGATATTGTGTCAGTCTCAGACTGATGATATGGTGTCAGTCTCAGATTAATGTCAGGGATATGGTGTCAGTTTCAGATTGATGTCACGAATATGGTGTCAATCTCAGATTGGTGTTAGGGATATGGTGTCAGTTTCAAACTGGTGTTAGGGTGAGGTCTGCATAGCTTTGAGGTATTGTGACTGCCTCTAACTTGGAAAGTGTCTGGATCAAATGAGAGGATAATGTACGTTGGACAAACTGTATAAGAGAAATCCAATCGTGTCATACTGCCAACTAACTTCTAGATAGTTGAGAAGATGCTTAACCTTTTGGGATAAGAAGGGGTTGTCTTAAATTGAATTGAGCCAAGATACAGCATCACTGCACTCAGGACATTCCCACATGCACTCCGTCCCTTCATTCAATAGCCAGCAAAGAGTCATACTGCTAATGGTTCCAACTGCCAACTGATTGAAAGTTCTGGTCTTCCATCTCAGTTTTGAGATTCGTATAGAGCTCCTGGCGATCCCCCGTCATATCATTCTCTCCACATATGGGGGTTCTCAGTCTGATCCACCACTTTCTCCTGCTGTCCCACAGGCGGTTGACCTCTCCCTTTGCCCACCGATAATCTACCACTGAGAGGTGCGTTCCCTGCCAGCCTATCAGCCTGTTCATTCCTCTGCACTCCCACATAATCAGGGCAGACAATCCATACAAAAGTACATATTTTGTGTAGTAGTGGCCTGAATTAGCATTGTGAAAATAAACCCACAGCTTTCAGAGTGTGAAGCTCACGGCTTGAGCACTTAACAACGGAGACCCCTTTAATTAATCTAGCTGCACAGGTGAACTGTTTTTAAAACATCTTTGGGCATGTATAATAGTCTAGCCATATAGCTACAAGTTCACAAACAGATTGCTGGCTTGCTAGGCCAGTCGGAGGATTCGGACAAAAATCTGACCAGGGGGAGTCCGCTCCCCCCTGGCGAGCCAGAGCCCCGTTGGCCCATGACCTCGCGGTCATGGTTTCCCGGTCTACACCACGGGGAGGTGGGGTTGACTTGTGTAGTCTGTGGGTCAATGGCAGGTTACTAATTTTCACTTTTCACCCCTCCTGGGAGAGGCTAGCCGAATCCTAACCCTGCTGGCTGCAAGGCCAGGTGCAGTCCACACCTTGTAGACATGTACACACATACATATCTCTGACCAAGTTAACAACATAGTAGATGAATAAATACATAAGCATTTGGTGATACATACATTTACCATCAAGAAACACCACTAACATCTACATATATCTCACAGCGTAGACACATCTAACAAGCATACACACATCTAACAAGCATACACACATCTAACAATTAAACACATCTAACAGCATACACACAGTCGACAGCATACACAAAACATCCCTGCTATACTCAGTTACTTCATGAAAGTATCAATAAAATATCTCTACAGGTGTCCGCTGATGTCGTGACCCCATTGGTAACATGTCCAACGTATGCATTTACTGGTTCCCAAATTAGTACTTGCATGAAATCACTTCTACTGTGAATAAATTATTTCTACAATAATCAAATACATTTTACAGGATTTGAACAGTTAACCATTTTTTGCACAATTCAATGAAATAGTGAACGATCTGCAATTAACGACAAAATGAAACAAATGCCAATTAAGTCCACTCATATTTGTACACTGTATACAATATCAAGCATCCAAAATCCACGTGAAATATAAAATTGGCAGTGACAATGTAGAATCCAAGAAGGAATATTACAATATCAGAGAACATGAAGAGTTCAATGGTGGAAAAAACTCAGCTGCAGAGCAAACATAACAGGGGATCTTCCGATCATCAGAAGAGTTCCCCTCTTGCTGAATGTTTAGGCTCCATAACCTCCCTGACATTCTCATGGGCGGACTCTCTGGATCATGAATCTCAGGCATTTTTCTCCTGTCATGCATTTGCATATCTACCTGATAGTTCCATAAGAAAACATCAAAGAATGTGAACAGTACATGCAAAATAATATCAGAGAAAATGAACAATACATGAAGAAAATATCAGAGAAATCTAACAATCCATGAAGAAAATAGTGAAATCTAAAATCCATGAAGAAAATAATGAAAACTAACAATCCATGAAGAAAATAGAGAATGTGAAGAAGAGTTCAAGAAGCAGAGAACATGAACAGTCCATGAACTACAGGACATGAAAAGTTCAAGAAGACAACAGATAATACGAAGAGGCCAAGAAGGAACATGAGAGAACATGTACAGCTGAAGAAGAAAACAACCAAATACACCCATGTACTGAAGACTGTGACAGCAATAGAGAACAGGCATGCTCGTAGTACGGAATTTACAATATAAGACATAATATCATAACCCTCTCTTACAAAGTAAACAAATACACATTGACAATTATCACTCCCACAAGGAACCACAAACATAAAAAATGACAAAATAAAACGATGTACAATATCCTACATAACACAAGATGAGCATCAATGAACTAACTCAGCACGACTGAAATATAACACAAATGAATTACAGCACAATTGAAATATATCTGAAAATCTACAGAAAAATGTACAACTTAACGGACATAAATTTTAATATAAAATATGGAATCAACGATTTGGTACAGTAAAGTGCCCAAATTCTAACAAATCAAAAATACACCTATACATCCCGCAGTATTGTCACGTAATAAGAACCTTACTCAGTGTTACCTCAAAGAATAAATTGATACTTCATGGAATACAACTGTTTGCAGCTGTAAATAATACATTGCAGCATTTGACAGATTATTTCCACAAAAAGGTGTGAGACATTTTCATATGCCAGGATGAGATGCAGACTGGCCACCACAATGCAGAGATTAAAAGAAAGATCTAGCACAACACCAGTAAAACAAGTCACAGTAACATACGTCTTTCATGTGGCAACATATGCAATCACTAAAAGAGAAAATGGGGGATTTTGAGCTTAAATGTCACAGACATATTTTTAAAATAGAAGAGAGGAAGAGAAAGATGAAGAAAAATATTAACATTCTACAAAATCTGAACATCTAGCAAAGCTGGTTCTAAGGCAATATTGTGTTCCAGAAATTAAAATACTTTAGCTGTATGAAAAATCATGTTGGCTTATAAAGGACGGTGAGGCATGCTTTCTGGATGAAGAGGCAGGGGTCAACCAGCATGAAGATATACACAGGACATTGCAGACACCTAGGGTGTGTGTGTACTTGAGGTGGGAGAAATGGCAAGAGATCGCGAAATTTTTCGGAGGGCACGACGAAAGCAATGTTCTGCAAGCACTTGCTACATAATTATGATGATGATGATTTCATTTTGAATGCTGGACATTTGTAATTTACATTTAAGTGAAGTAAATGCAAGTTGTTATTGGTCAGCTCTATCACCACGAAAACCATCACATATTTACAGTAAAATATCTACCACACAGATCCATTCATACCCGTGCTAAATCATCTTACATTTCACTTTATTCCTCACTTCTTTGTCTTGTCTTACAAGTGTCAATCAATACTAAAAAGGTAACTCCTTGACAAGGCTGCACAAAATCTACATCTGCTATTGCATGTTCTACAAAATATACAAGTAACACAACAAAAAGCCACACAATGAGGAAAGATAGAGGCAAAATAATCACATTCCAGGAGCAGCTTTGATCTGACTATCTCTATCCTGTCGCATTCCAGCTAGAATGTTTTATGAAATGCAACAGTGCCTCTCACATTCCACAGTTTGTCACGTCATTGTGAAAATTGTGATGAACCTTGTTTCTTGGTCGCAGTCTGCATTTTGTCACATCATTCTGGCATTTAATGTACCTCAACATTCTTAGATTACACTCTAGTTTCATTCTAACTAGTTCTTTAATGAAGTTTGACATATTCTGGTCACAATCTATAGTTTATCACAGTCTACCTAGACTGAGTTTTGATGAATCTGACTCTACCTTGTCCACAACTGAAACATCAGGTGGTCACACTCATACTTTGCTTGTGCTCATCGGTTCATTCTCATCACTGTTGATGCCGTAAGCCTTTTCCTTGCCATGTGCTCGGCCACCTAAAGCGATGGAGTTTGCAACCTCATCAAATGTCTTGTTCTTTGTTTCCGGAACGAAAAAGAAGATGAAGGCAACGGCAAAACCAAGTACAATGCAGAAGAGAATGTACACAAACTCTTCCAATCCCTCCTGAAAGATGCAAGGAGAAAATGAGCTACAATATGTTAACTGACATAGCATAAAACACATATATATATATATATATATATATATATATATATATATATATATATATATATATATATATATATATATATATATGTGTGTGTGTGGTGTGTGTGTGTGTGTGTGGGGTGGGGAGGGGGCAGAATGTGGGGGGTGTCACAACAGTTCCTGGCCTCAACATCTTGGATTAATCTACCAAGGCAGAATCTGACCTCATTGCCATCTGTCCCAGATGTTCTTACTCCTCTGTTCTGTTCACACTCTTTCAAGCACAATCTGTCCAGTCGCTTTCTGTCCCTGATGACCATTCTGGTCTGTTCACTTGTACACACTTATTTTCCTGCTGACCATGTGGTCAAATCTCCATTGAGGCCGGAATGTTTGTTATTAAACTGACCCAGAATCCCAGTTTTACCCAGCCTTAAGTGGATACCAGAAAGTGTTCTAGAAATACAGGCAGCTGGCATGTTACCCACCACACGGCCACTGACTGCTAAATGTTCTATACAAAGATGGGGCTAGCACCATATACCTAATATATCTCAAGAGGCTGAGAGGTGTCCTTTACTTTATTTTTTTTTTATATGTCACCTCAGTCCATTGGCCAACACTAGTTTCAGCTCTTTCACTGTTATATAACTCTTACCGCCTCTAAAGGAGTGCAACTGGGAGGGTGTAAACCTTACCCTAGTGTGAGGAAATGCAACCTAAAGACTAAATGTAATGGCAGGGCAAACGAAGCCCTAAGCAGCGGATCTAGAATCGAACCTCCATCAGGCTGAGAGAGCATTGCTGTGCTGATTCGGCAGTAACTTGTCTTGCTCCAGATGTATTGGTGTTCCCTTTCCTCTGGAGTAAACTAGGCAGGTTGAGAGAGGGATCATGCTGTATGGACACACATGGTCTCTACAATTAAGCCCAGGCCTTGTGCTATGGAGAGTTTATGACTCCATCACTGGCCCCCTCTACAGGTTGTAGATATTATGCCTTTATTTAAGCACAGCATAACAAATTATCACCTGTAAAGACGGCAAGGTGTCAATGAGCTCTTACATCTTGTTCTACGTGCACTTCCACTCCTCATAGTCACCCTCTAGATTCTGAGCCTGAGAATTAACCAAGCAGGCTGAACCATCCAAAAAGCCAGTGGTGCCTGCTCTATGACCACGAGCAGCATGATGATGGAGGTGATAGCAGTGACAGAGGCTTTTATATGGCAAGAATAACAGAATTATACCAATGTTTGAGTACTAAGTGATTCACTGAGCATGATCGCGGCAGGTTCTGTACGTAGACAATGTTTGTGTACTAAGTGATTCACTGAGCATGGTCGCGGCAGGTTCTGTACGTAGACAGTGTTTGTGTACTAAGTGATTCACTGAGCATGGTCGCGGCAGGTTCTGTACATAGACAGTGTTTGTGTACTAAGTGATTCACTGAGCATGATCGCGGCAGGTTCTGTACATAGACAGTGTTTGTGTACTAAGTGATTCACTGAGCATGGTCGCGGCAGGTTCTGTACGTAGACAATGTTTGTGTACTAAGTGATTCAATGAGCATGATCGCGGCAGGTTCTGTACGTAGACAGTGTTTGTGTACTAAGTGATTCACTGAGCATGATCGCAGCAGGTTCTGTACGTAGACAATGTTTGTGTACTAAGTGATTCACTGAGCATGATCGCGGCAGGTTCTGTACGTAGACAATGTTTGTGTACTAAGTGATTCACTGAGCATGATCGCGGCAGGTTCTGTACGTAGACAATGTTTGTGTACTAAGTGATTCACTGAGCATGATCACGGCAGGTTCTGTACATAGACAGTGTTTGTGTACTAAGTGATTCAATGAGCATGATCGCGGCAGGTTCTGTACATAGACAGTGTTTGTGTACTAAGTGATTCAATGAGCATGATCGCGGCAGGTTCTGTACGTAGACAATGTTTGTGTACTAAGTGATTCACTGAGCATGATCGCGGCAGGTTCTGTACGTAGACAGTGTTTGTGTACTAAGTGATTCACTGAGCATGATTGCGGCAGGTTCTGTACGTAGACAGTGTTTGTGTACTAAGTGATTCACTGAGCATGATTGCGGCAGGTTCTGTACGTAGACAGTGTTTGTGTACTAAGTGATTCACTGAGCATGATCGTGGCAGGTTCTGTACGTAGACAATGTTTGTGTACTAAGTGATTCAATGAGCATGATCGCGCCAGGTTCTGTACGTAGACAGTGGATTGAATCACTGCGGAGGTCTACTGTATGTAGAGTCACCTTCATCTTCGTTCTGGGACATGCAGGAATTATGGGAAGAGAATGAGCTGATAAACTTGCTGGCTCTGCATCCCCTGCAGATGGCCAGCCGATGCATCGTGCCGATATTATTAATGCTCTTAGAGAGATGTCGAGAGCGGAGGACTTTGACATCAGTGAATCCACTTTGTGGTCCAAAACGAGAGACTTTGAAGAAAGAATTGGCACAAACATATACGAGAGGCACATCAGGAGAATGAGGGAGCCTTGTCAACCAACACAGAACCAGCGTTACTTAGCCTTCAGATGCTGATGCATATATTGGGGGGAGATGATCTGAGCACCCAAGGACTTGTCCAGAGTGCAAAGATGAAACCCCAATAGATAACTAACCAAGCTGCCAACTCACTAATTAAAAAGTAGATAAAGGACCCTTGTCAATCCCTGAAGGCCAGGTACCCCATCTCACTAGCCAAGAGATCGGGGGTGAGGTGTGATATCACTAGATACCACAGGTAGTTGGAACAATTTCCACCTTTAAGTTGAGATGGATCTTCTGTGCCTGAAACGACACTAACCTCTCAGGCAAGCTTCCCCCAAGATACACACTAATAGTTAACACTCTAAACCAGTTACAATTAACAGTTCCAACCTTACGCTGAAATCGAACCTGGTACTTTCAGTTCCTGAGATGACACCGCAACCTCTCAGCTAAACTATCCCCAGGATACACACTAACAGTTAACACTCTAAAGCAATTAAAATTAACAGCAAGTAAAATTAATACTCTGAAAGGATAAAAGCTACCAGTAACAAAGTAAATAAAATGGACAAACCTTCAAAAATGGGAATGTCAGCATCAAGATAAAATTGCACACCCAGTTGAAAGCCAGCGACAAACTCATGGCGGCAGCTCTTGGCTCCTGGCGGAAGATCTCTCCCACAACAATGAATGGGATGGGACCTGAGACAGAAAACTAGGTCATTAGGCAGGAAGTGAACATACACTTTAAGTGAAAATAAGGTATTTATATGGTAATTATTAACATGTCAGGTCTTAGTCAAATATGATTGAGCTACTGTATGGCAGTGGACAGTACCATCTGCTTTCTGTTAGCGCTGAAGGTTGGCAACATTCACCAAACCTGATACCCCACTATTGTGACGACAACTTCGGGCAGAGGAGCGCAATTGGAAGGGACACAAGCCTTATCCTGGTGCAAGGAAATGCAACCAAAAGACTAAATGTAATGGCAGGGCAGACCAGGCCCTAAGCATTAGTCAGCAACTGGTCTAGGATTGAAGCTCCAACAGGGCGATAGAGCATTGCCTTGTTGATCCGGCAGCTTCTGCAGTTTGTCTTGTTCCAGATTTAATGGTGTTACCTTTCCTCTGGAGTAAACTAGCAGGCCGAGAGAGGGATCATGCTGCATGGGCAACACATGGTCTCAGCAACTCAACCAGTTCACCCCATCCAATGCTTAGCTATCCCATGGAGTTCCGTTCATGCTAGGATTTGAGTCAAGAACTGACATCACAGCACTAGAGGCTTCACCATACCTGCTCTGTCCTCATCTGCAACAGCCAGCAAAGAGTCCAATATTAATGGTAATAGTAACCATCTGATTACGTGTCCATGTTATTCTACTTCAGCTCTCCGTGTGTTTTTGGGTCCTCTATTTCTTTTGCCCTGTAGATTTCAGACAAAGGTCTTTCTAATTATACTATTCTCAGCTTTTTCTCAATGCGTGTCCGACCCAGTGCCAACATCTTTTTCTTCACCTCCTGATTCATTGTTATTTGTCTAGTTTTTTCATTGGTATGTTTTCCATCTTGCAAAAGGCTACTTTTGCCTAGCAATACTCGACAATCTCTACAATGCATCTTTCATCAGATGTTATGAATGTTCCAAGATAACTGTACCGATGTCTGCCAAAATGAGAGATATTATGACTGTTCCAAGATAACTGTACCGATGTCTGCCAAAATGAGAGATATTATGACTGTTCCAAGATAACTACCGATATCTGCCAAAATGAGAGATGTTACAGCTGTTCCAAGATAACTGTACTGATATCTGCCAAAATGAGAGCAACTGTATGCTTCCATATGAATTAAAATAATGTATTCCCTTAGTGAATTTAAACACAGAAGCCACAAACAATAGTTTGCCAGATTTATTGCCTGGCATAAGACTGGAGTTGTGCAAACATAAAGACCTCGTTGTTACTTTGCAATTATTGTGGGAATAACAATGCTCCACATTCAAACTGTATTAGTGTGTGTTATGAATCTCAGCCAAAACATGATTCATCTATTCGCTTCATATAATATGGTACCTGAAGTGATGCAACGGAATATTCCAAGCAATAAATTGTGGAGGAAATTGTGGCTTCCATATAAAGTACTTACCAAGACTCAGAGCAAAGCCAATGATGTGCACAACAATGATACAGATTATACAAATGCCTGGCTGAATGGATATGAGCGCTCGTTCTTAAGCATCCGGTGTGTTGATGTTGAGGTAGCGGGTTCAACCCCTACACCGGACAGTTGGACTAAAGTGACGTAATGTCCTTGACTTTGGGGCGTAAATTACAAGTACCTCTGAAGTCAGAGTGAGTTCACCTGATGGCGGGGGAAATAGGGAAAGCTAATCCACACGCAAAAATAAGTTTCATCCATCCATCATGTACCATGCCGGAAAGCGTGGGCGGTCATGACTCGCCATTTCACTTGATCACCAGAGTCGTGGATCAGCTCCGTGTTTTTGTCTCAACCATGCCTTGTGGCCAAGCCATCTAGGTATTTACTTCTCGGCCTCCCCCGGTCCGTTCCCTTCGATCTTGCCAATTGTCGCCAAGTTCTCCAATTCATCTCTTCTCACAACATGTCAGAAACACCTTGACTGTCTACGTCTAAATCATTTAGTGCACAAGAAATAGTAGGACATGGACTATGCTTGAATTCAAAGCGAGCGAACGCAAAAAAAACAAAAAACAACAACCACTTTGCCACATGATGATGATGAAGATCATCATCTACCAAACTGTGTGTTGTCAAGTACTTACCGAGACCCAGGGCAAAGCCAATGATGTACGTGTGCATGGCAACAATACAGGTGATTGCAAACACCACTTTATAATCCTGGGGAGAAAATAAGGCGCAACAAGCAATCAGACTCAAAGTTCAAGGTGATCCAAATCAAGACAACAACATTACAGGTCATCATACATTATTAACATTTCATACATACTATCTTTCGAAAGGTGTAAATCCATCCTACCCTTATGACATCATCGTCACATGCCTTGCACATTGGTGTTAATGTTCATGCCTCTCCACAGATCACGGTCCTTGATGTTCAGGATCACTTCTATTGATGATATTCCTCCATGCCTTATCTTAGACCATCCAGCATCACTTCTCTCTGTTTGCCTCTTCTACCCATTTCTAATCATTGTATGACCAAAGAAAGCTGTTTGTCTATTTCTTATAGTTGTATATAATGTTCTAGTTTCGTTAGCCTCTTCCAGCCAATCGCTGCTAGTTGCTCTGGCCAAACAATGTACTCTCAACATTCATCACAGAAACAAAATTTACACTAACTCCTAAACGGTTACCTGCATATGCTTTTCAGGACGTCACAGTCAACACCTATATTTTTGGCTGATGTGATTTCTTGGCAAGTTTACGTTCAATAGTTTACCATTACTTTTTTAACGTCCACCACTCATACCTCGGTATGAAAATCAACGTAATGCGGTCTGCTTCCAAACTGTTCACACCTGTGTTTCGAACATAGTTTGCGGGATTGCAAATTACATTCATTCGCTACAGAACCAGATTCTCTATATTACATGATTAAATAACCAATCGTCTAAGCACTGAGTTCATGTTGTTAAATCAGTTTATTCCCTTTCCCATTCATTTACTTTTTAACTTTTTCGCATCACATTTTCAATAACCCCTAGCTGTTATAGTTTACTAGTCATCTGTAAAGAAGACAGTTTACCATTGCTTTTCCTGTGACCATACTATTTGGTGACCGTCGTTACTGTTTCTATAAAGTGATCATCTGCCTTTCATTGCAAACTAGAGGCCATACCCAACAACTATCTGCCGACTTCTCTCAAGCTCAATTCACCACCTACTCGCATGGTTTCATGTCACATTGCCCTAAAATGTCCTATACCCAACAACTATCTGCCAACTGCTCTCAAGCTCACCACCTGCTGGCATGGCTTCACGCTACTGAGATAAAATATCTACATCACCAAAAATTTACCAGAAGGAAGGAGGTCCCTTACTGCCCCTGATTGTAGCTATCCCAACCCTGTTACTATAGCTTGACCTTATCAGAAATTCATACGTTGTACCATGCAGAATGATCCATGTCATACACACACTTTTATGCACACACATACATACTGAAACCATGCTAATGAGCACATAACTCTCATAATACTGAACCATGCTAATGGATAGAACTCTCATACAATGACATATTACAGCCAGACAAACTACCGCTACAACTGTCAATCAACTTACAGCTAGGTCTTCATTCCTCTGCAGATTCAACAAAATCATCATCACGATGAAGGAGACCAACATGCCGATCATTGGGTACAGCAGAAGTGGACGACGTCCGGCTCTCTCCATCAACACCACCTGGGAACACATGTATCAAGAATATACAATCACACTGTTCACGCAAAATAACTAAGATTCTGCACACACAAACTGGTCCAGTCTTCTTCCTCCTTCTTCATTTTCCATCTTCTTCATCTTCCTCCTTCATCTACCCCTTCTTCTTCATCTTCCTCCTCCGTAGCTCTGTGGAACAATCTTCCACAAGAAATTAAAGACACCACCAATCCCTATGCATTCAATGACAACCTATTTGAACACTATGTCCCTTTAAAAAGAAAAAAAAAAAAAAACATAATAATAATACTTATTTCAAAGGACAGCTAGTATAATAAACATACCCTAAATGCTGCCTTAGCTACATATAATTACTGTATAAATAATCTGTTGTTTTTTATTTTGTGTTTGCTCGCTTTTAACCCAAGCGTAGCCCATACATGTACTACTACTTCGAGTCCACTTTAGTGATTTTTGCATGTGGATTAGTTTTTCCTATTACCAGTGTCCCTCACCATCAGACGAACCCACTCTGACTTCAGATGTATCAGTGAGTCATGTAAAATTGATTACTGCACATTTTCCATGTGTATCATTTCTGTTGTCATGGTTGTCTAAGATTAGCTTCATAAGTGATGTATGAATGAAATAATGTACGAGAGCAGTGAGATAAGAAGAGCAGAATGTCAGACGGGCCTGCGTGCCCAATTCTTAACTCTTTGAGAATAAAATTTGTTCGTTTGTTCCTGGGACCTTACCTTCATATCAGAACTCGTGCAGCAGTAACATGAAAACACAATGAACAAGCTAGGATCAAATGTTGAAGTGACAGTATTAAGAATACTCACAGCAACAATTGTGCAGACAACGTTGATTACTCCAGTAGCAACAACAATGTAGGGGATTGTGTCAGGGTCAATGCTAACTTGGTCGAACAGTGTCGCTGAGTAGGACATCACCTGGGGATGTTGAACAAGTATTTGCTGATTTTAAACTCTGTAAAGATATGCTAGTAAAGAATTCACCGGTGACCACGTTTGGTGAATTGTTGATACAATGTGGTGAATTTGGGATACAACTTATGGTGAAGCTGGATAAAACTGTTGACAGCATTTGGTGATATGTGATAATTATGTAGGCAGCATTTGGTGATATGTGATGATAATGTAGGCGGCATATTGGTGATATGTGATGATAATGTATGGAGCATTTAGCATTTGGTGATATGTTATAATTATGTGGGCAGCATTTGGTGATATGTGATAATAATGTTGACAACATTTGGTGACATGTGATAATAATGTAGATACGGAGAGAGTGGTTGCTGTCTCTGGAGTGGTCTCGGCTGACAAAGATTAGTTTCATCTTCGTGCCAGGGCATGCGGGAGTACAAGGAAATGAGCGGGCTGACAAGCTCGCAGGTAAGGCTACTGTGGAGGGCGGACGCCCCATGGACCAGGCTGATATACTGAATGCTCTACAAGTTGTTTCCGAGAACCAAGTGATGACTGTGAATCTACAAACATGGTCAGAGAACAGCAAGTTAAAAGAGGGGTGGCCATACAAGAACACTACGCAGGAAGCCAAAGAAGATTAATAAACCAACACAGAATTGGTGTTGTTTGCCACTACACGCTGCAGGATTTACTGAGGAGGGGATCCGAGCACTTAAGGACTGAATGGTTCGATGTGCAATGAGGATGATCTGTTGACTAACTAACTAACTGACTAATAATGTAGGCAGGATTTGGTAACGTGATAATAACAAATGAAAACTGTACACCAATTAGAGAAAATAGACGTAGGCAGTCTAGATTTTTTGGAAATGTTATGAGGAAGAAATAAATTAGAGAACTTGGTGACAACTAGCAATATCGAGGGAAAGACAGAGAAGTAAATACCTGGATGGTTTGGCCACGTGGTATGGTCGAGACAGAACACTGAGCTGATCCACGACTCGGGTAATTGAGTGAAATGGCGAATCATGACCGCCCACACTTACCGGCATGGTACATGATGGATGGATAATAATGTAGGCAGCATTTGGTGAAACTGGCAACAATTATTGGGAAAAAAGAATAGATTAGGCTGTATGTTTATACAGCTATTTCTGAAGACACAGAAATTGAAGCAGCAGAAGCACCTGGGCCGCCATTGAAGGATTTTCCTACAAGAAAAACAGACAAAATCAGAATTCATGAAAGGTATGGATGGGAATGTCGAGAGATGTGGGTTTTTTTTTAAAAGAGGAATGTTGGCAATATTCTGGGCAGAGTAGAAAACACTTTAGAAACATACAGAAACAGTACATAAAATTGTATTTCTACTGACAATATTACTGTGAATATTGGAGAAAATACTTGGCAAGAGAAGCAAAGGAACACAAAGAAAGATATATGTTGGAAGTCTAATCAGGTTGAAATTAGCCATATAGGGAGGAAATACATGGTAAGAGAAGCAAAGGAACACAGAGAAAGATGTATGTACAAAGCTTAATCAGAGAAATTAGCCGTAAATGGAGGAAATACTTGGCAAGAAGCAAAGGAACACAGAGCACAGAGAAAGATACATGTGTAAAGTTTAAAGAGCTGGGCAGCAAATGATACAATATGCAACATCAAATTCTTTCAAATATTAGACGGCAGAGGGGAGTGGAGTGGCATGATTGCCAATGTCCACATCAGGTACTGCACAGGAAGAAATGTATAAATGGTAAGGAGTGTAAAGAACATAATATGATTCTTCAGAGGACTCACAGCATTAATCCCGGACCACTGCTGGGAGATCTGAAGGATGCAAGCAATCAGAACAGGCATACGAAGCTCAGGTGTGGTCAGTAGCTCCTTGATGGTGTAGTTCTTCACGCCGACAGACTTACTAGCCTCCAGTCGCATCTCTTCAATCTCATCGGACACGTTGTCAGAACCACGGAACTTGACCAGGGCTGGTGGACAGGAGAATCACGTTGAACTCAGCAGTCATTATTAATGCTGTCATGCAATGATGCTATCTGACTAGCTCTTGAGTTATGTGTTTTGGATAATCACTAACTCTGTGTGACTCAATCTACACTGTGTGACTCAATATATGCTGACTCTTGTGTGACGCAATCTACACTGACTGTGTGACTCAATCTGCATGACTGTGTGACTCAATCTACACTGACTGTGTGTGACTTAATCTACACTGACTCTGTGTGACTCAATCTGCACTGACTCTGTGTGACTCAATCTGCACTGACTGTGTGACTCAATCTGCACTGACTCTGTGTGACGCAATCTACACTGACTGTGTGTGACTCAAACAATCTGCACTGACTGTGTGACTCAATCTACACTGACTGTGTGTGACTCAATCTGCACTGACTCTGTGTGACTCAATCTACATTGACTCTGCGCACCAGTAACAGCAAACATTGACTTTATAAGTAAATAAAGGAGCCCTTTACATGTACGTATAGTTTGTCTACAGAATCTAAAAATACCCTTTTGTTTCATCATCATGTGCCCTGAAAGCTGGTGTAGGCATTCATATTTCTCCGCAGATTTCAGTCCTTGGTGTTCTGGATCAGCCCCTCTAATGATAGGCCCCCATGCCATCTTCTCCATCCATCCTACGTCATTTCTCTTGATCGGTCCTTGTCTTTTCTCCTACTGATCTTTCTGGTTGTGACAAAGTTTTCCAGTTCTTAGCTTCTCTTTCTACAATGGTTTGTTGCTTTCTGATAGCTGTGTATGATGGTCTACTCTCATTAGCCTCTTCCAGGCAATCATTTGTTAGCTTCTCTGGCAGTCCAAAGTATTTGTAGCATTCGTCTCAGGAACCACATCTTCGTTGCTTCCAAGGTCTTTTTAATTCCTTCATTCACGTTCCATGACTCACTGCCATACAGCAAAATATGTTATATATAACATTTCAGTATACTCTTTTTCATGTTTCATTACATATTGTAATATCTTGCTGTGGCCAAGATTTGTCTCATCTGTTATCACTTCAGTGGCAAAAACTCCGCTGTGGAACAAGCACAACAGAAGGCTTCCGATTATCAGAAGTGAGCCCCCCCCCATGTTAACTGACCATGGGGAAAACCAGCTTCTTTCCCCGGCAGTGGCCTCTGTCTATCACTTCTGCCTCGGGGGCTAGCTATGACCCAGTCTGCAGACGTCGCTGCCATCCTGTCTTCTTCATACCCAGTTCAAAACTTACGGATCCGCCCTCCTGTATGCTCCCAGTAAGCAAAAGCTCTCCCACTGGGCTAATTCCATTCAGGCTTGGACGTCTCCTAGTCTTCACTATTGCTGCGGGACAGTCATTGCAAGACATTCTACTCCACCACAAGCGGTCGTTGTGATGCTTGGCTGCAGAGTTAGACTTCTGACCATATTTCCGGCCCTGATGATCACTACATTGTGGTGTTTCCACTCCTCTGTAGCACCCTGGCTTGGGTGCCATGTTCATACCTGGTGGGGTGTCTCATCCTGGCACGAGACCATAGATGCTGTTTTGGTCTCACTGTGAGGTCGCTATGTTTCGATCTTATTGAGAAGTTTCGGTCTTACTTAGACTGCTTTCTTCTTATTGCAAGGTTTCCTACTTTTAATTACATTGCAGGCAAAGCTGTGAACCATTTACTATAATTAAATTTACCATAATCAAATCAATCAATTCTCCATGACACAATATGCAACAACTCAGGCATACAAAAGAATCATGTGTCAAAGTCAGCAGTGTACAAACCTTGTCTCGCCTCCTCCTCCTCTCCCTTCTTGATCAGGAGGTACCTGGGGCTCTCAGGGCACAGTGGCATCAAGAACAGACAGAGTGCAGACGGCACAGCATTGAAGGCAAACAGGTATGGCCACAGCATTTCAGTCCCTGAAAGAACACAACCCAACAGAATGTGTCATTAGCCACAAATTTCAGCCAGCTTCTTGAAACTGCAGCTGTTATAATTTCTAATCCATAGCTTATACAGAGTGTCACAAAACTTTACTTCTCAGACAATCTTGTTGTCAGGCTGCATGTTCCCTGGAGTCCCTGTGAAGGAAACATGACCAACCTGGGTCGAAATAACTCCAACCTGTGAAGGATCAACCAAGGTCTAAACCCAGCCAGTCTGGATGTCCCATGCTAAATCATGGCCTGGTCGTGTACTAATATGCCTTTCTACAGATGTGAAGGTCTCTGTGGAGGTGATACTCTGGTACCGAGACAGGAGGGATTGGATGACACTCAACACATAGACGGCAATGCAGACGGCAATGCAGGCAGACGTATAATCAGATTGCCACAGATACCATCCACAGGGTAACTCCTCCTTAGCTGGAAATGTGCTAACCTGCAGTGATGATGAATCTTGATTTCATAATATATTCAAGATGGCAGGAAAGTCTCTTGCCACTGAAATATCTTTTGTCTTTTATCATGTTTTGTAGAGATGTCCAACGCTTTTAAAAAAAAAAAAAAATTGTTTACATCCCATGTCAGGCAACTTGGTGACTGAGGAATTTTCAAGTATTCCATGTCACTTAGCTAGTATTTAGCTAGTGACCAGAGATCAACTGGCCAGGTTGTAAGTTGTCTGGCTACCGAATGACCACCAGCATCAGAATGGAGATGGAGGTGGTCACAGTGGCATTCCGCATAGGAGGTCACAGATTGTGAGAATTGTATGGATATTTTGCCCTGGCCATGTGGGGGTGTGGGGGAATGAACAGGCTGATAGGCGGCAGGGAATGCATCTCTTGGTGGTAGATTACCTATGGACAAAGGGAGAGGTGCGCTTGTGGGACCAGGTGGAGAAGGCGGGGGAACAGATTGAGATCCCATATGTGGAAAGAATGAGATTGCAGGGGATCGGCAGGGGTTCTGGAAGAATCTCAAAACAAAGGAAAGACCAGAACTTTCAATCACATAGCGGTGGGAACAATTTGAAGTGTGACTCTTCGCTGGCTGTTGAACGAGGGGACGGATCATGTATGAGAATGTCCTGAGTGCAGTGATGTCAGTTCTTAGCTCAACTCAACTCAACAACTGAATGAGAATGAACAGACTGTACTTACCGAGAAGCTCTTTGAGACCTAGGATCTGTGACACCAGGATGCCTATAGTAATGGCCAGTTGATGGCAGGTTCCAATGGCACCTCGGATTTTCTTTGGCGATATTTCAGCCAGGTAGAGCGGGCACAGTGTTATATTTAGACCTGTAACATGGGATATTTAGACCTGTATTACAGATAGCACAGACATGATATTTAGAGCTACTACATGTGATATTTAGACCTGTATTACAGATAACAGCACATACATGATATTTAGACCTGCAACATGTGATATTTAGACCTGTATTACAAATAAGAGCACAGGCATGATATTTAGACCTTACAAAATGGGATATTTAGACCTGTATTACAGATGACAGCACAGACATGATATTTAGACCTGTATTACAGATAAGAGCACAGACATGATATTTAGATAATGATAATTTGGCCGTGTCCAGCGTGTGCCGGGTGGTCTAGTGGTTACATGCCCGCTTCACACGCCAGTGATCCGGGGTTCATTTCCGGGTCCGGTCAAGGATATGCTATACTGACGAGCTCAAACGAGAGCGAAACTCGAGTCTAGTGCTTCTACATTGACGTGGATAGGCCTTAGGTTCATACCAGAATATGATCAGCGTTGCCAGTAGTGGGTTGTGCTCAATATTTAAATAAATACCAATTGATTGCATTTGCAATGAGGCATCTGGGGGAGGATGATTAGCAGCCTCAACAGAAAACATAATTTTACTGGCACAAAAATGTCAAATACAAACAAGCAAAGGTCTCACCAGAATGCAAGCCGACAACCACTCGGGACAAGATCAGACACTCAGGGGACATCACTTTCAGAGTAATTCCTCCCAAGATGGCAGCGATGAACATCAGAAATGTAATCAAGATCATTCCACGTTTCCTGAAAGAGTAAATAACAAAAATGCATGTTAAAATATATATTATCAGTTATAATACAGAAATAACTAACAAGAAATGCATGTTAAAATATATATTATCAGTTATAATACAGAAATAACTAACAAGAAATGCATGTTAAAATATATATTATCAGTTATAATACAGAAATAACTAACAAGAAATGCATGTTAAAATATATACATGGTGTTTGTCAAGTCTCACTACACATTGTAGCTGGCCCTAAGCACAGCCCTTCCTTAATCACCCTTACGACATATGTGGTAGTTGACATTGTTGCTATTATTTGCTGCCCAGGGTCCTGTAACACATGGGGGATTAATACTTAGGGAACCTTAATGTGGAGTACCTGGAAATGAGAGAGCTGATTGACTAGCTAAGGAAGGAGCAATAGAAGAACAACCTGATATACTTGTTAATACCACAAAACAAAAAGAATTATCAAATGGGTCAGAAAGTCATCAACACCAGCTCAAGACAATACCAGAAGACCAGAAGAAATCGTTATTGTCCGCCTCAGTACAAGATATGATAGATTACGCAACCACATGTATTTAAAATTCAAGATGGGGTAATCAGTCATGTGCACATGTGGATTGGTGCCGCAGACAGCAGATCATTTACTCCAAGACTGCCCAAAATATGGCATATCTAGGCAAAAGTTCTGGCCTAGAAAAACAACAGAGGAAGATAAACTCTGAGTGAACTATAAAAGATAGTTAAATTCATAAAAGAGACAACATTGCAGTTATAGACAAATTTCAAGTGAACAACAGAAGAAGAATACTTAGGGAGCATAATATCTCATAGATGTATGACATCACAAAATACATCATATTATGACAGATGTCACTAGCATTGCAGAACACAACAGAAGATTAGTTCAAGAGTTTTTCTACTAACAACATGTGACAGATCACACTTGGACATCAATCACAGAAGGCAAAAATTAAAATTATAACAACATATGAAATGCCTATGATGAATTCTACATGAAATCAGAAATGGCGTAAGCAAGCAGCAGTGTTGGATAACATGAAAATATAGCATTAAAAATCACTATTCGCTTGGTTCAGTCATGTAACAAGATTGTCACAAGACAGTGCCCTATCCACAGAGAGCTCTAGTATTAAAAAAGGTCATCATCATCATGTGGTATGCTGATAAGCGTGGGCGGTCATGTTTCGCCATCTTACACGATCACCAGAGTCGTGGATCAGCTCTGTGTTCTTGTCTTGACCATACCATGTGGCCAAGCCATCCAGGTATTTACCTCTCTTCTCCTTGTTCTTTTCCCCTCAATCTTGCCAGTTGTCACTGTCGCGGAAAAACTTGATAGTTTCGATGGATGACAAAAAGACCCGACATTCGTCTACAATAACAGGCAATCCTTCGATGAGTAGGGGACTGAGGAACAAAATAAGTCTCGTCAAATGTCTACATACGGAAGGCATTTCTGTATGATGTGGGTTTTTCGAGAAACGTACAATGGCGCCATCCGTCTGCATGGCGGTAGACAGCCTTTGAAGTTGTAGACGGAATGTCTGGACAGACGTCGGATTGGTCTTGTGATGTAGGGGGACATCATTCCCCAGATCCCAGACTAGCGGGACTCTCGGAAGTGCCGGGACAAGTCCCAGATGAAAGCAAACTAGACGGCGGATTGATTCCAGTCAGTCTAAAACGGGCGGAGAAAACCAGACTCTGGACTGATTAGCGTCTAGACTTTTTGGTGACGTCACTCAAGCCGGAATTAAAACCAGTTGAGGTAAACAAGTTGAGTTAGTTGACCAAAATTTCTGAAGTGTTAAAGATCGGCACAGTATTCAGAGTTGTGTTAATTGAAAGAGACTATAGTGTCAAAGTGTTGATATTTATCGCCGGACATAGATCCAGTCTGTGATTGCATAGTCTCAATCATCAACTGGAATAGGCATATGGTAGTCTATTATTCATATCTAACTTAGAGTATGATTAGGAATAGAGTACAGTACGGTGCAGTCATAGAATGTTCTGTAAGTGCTGTGATAGAAGAATTATAGGAGCGTCGGCACTAGTAACCTATTGTGTGGCTTTAACTAGCTTGTGTAATATATAATTTAACTCAGGGAGTTAAGGACAATGTAGTGGGATAATAATTAGAGAGATTGAGGATGGTTGGGAGGGATGAAGGGAATGTGAAATGGTAGGATCTTCCAGTAGGGCATCTGCTGGGTTTCTACCCGTTTCCTTTAATCTTTCCTTGTGTTTCCATGTCTCAGACCAATATGATGAGCTATTTGGCCGTATAACAGAGTTTGGTTCTCTGTTATAGATCTGAGTGCTGCTATCGGCCTACACTCACCTAATTAAGGTCAGAATTGAGTTGCTCTCACCAGGGGATTCTCTATTCTACAGGTTCCACTTACAGGTCCACTTGTTGATGGTGATACGATATACTACCAAGAAGTTAGTATCAAAGTTGACGAAAAATGATGGCTCACGGATGGAAGACAGAGGTTACTGAGAGCCTTGTACACTGGGCTCATGGCCTAGTTGGTCTGCAGAAACCTGACTTCTGCTGAGCAGGACTTGATGAACATATGTGTGATTTTTCCTTGAGTGATATGCTACAACACTGTAGAATCAGAACACTATACGTAACACATATACCAATATATATATAACTACCTGGAACATTAATAGGTCTTTTTAATATGGGGAAAATCGCATAACCAGTGACTTATGAACAGTTAGATTTTCCCAAGTGACATTTAAGTTATTTGAAAGATTCTCTGATCAACAAACATTATTGAACAGAGTAAATACACAGTGTTTGTTAGAGTGAAGACCAATAGCGAACAGTGTCTATCTGATGACCAGCATCCTGTTTGTTCGAGAGTTATCGGAGAAAGTTGTCACGTGGCCAGAGAAACATCTTCTTGGTGAGGTTTTCTGTCCGGAATACATGGTGCTGTTGTGTGCTCAGCACAGTGATGTAACAGACTTTGCTCCTGATTCACTGGTCTGATTCTACATACACATTAGCATATTCGACACACATTCTACACACACACTTCTCACACACATACTTTTTGCTTTAATAAATTATTTGTTGTATTTATTTGTTAAAGCTAGAGTTGTTGAGTATGTTGTGTTGGGGAAGAGTGAGAGGGGGCATGATCCAGGGTGAAAGAGAAAGAAAGAGGTGTCTACAGACTGAAGGAGTTTTGTGGACGGATTCTGGTGGTTTCTCTAGGACAATAATATTGGGTTTAAAAAAAATTGTGGCTGTTGATTCCCCTCACTCCAGGGACGACACTAAAGTAATAAAGGATTACTACGACAGTCACCAAGTTCTCCAATGTATTTCTTCTCATAACGTGTCCAAACAATTGTGACTGTCTAAATCTAATTTCTCTACTCATTCTATGGTTTTCATTTGTTTCTTATAGGACGTGATAATTGATCATTAAAAAAGATAAACAAACTGAAAGCCAAACATCAACAAAATTCAGCATTACCTGCCAAAAAAGTCAGCCACCTTGGCAGACATGAAAGCTCCAATCATACCAAACAGGACAAATGCTGCCACCGTTGTCGACCACAAGATCGTGATCTCCCAGTTTTCCATCAACAGACTGCGGTCTGCCCCAAAATGCTTGTCTGTAAATTGTTTGGTGTTGGTGCTATTTTCACTGTAAATATAAACAACGTATCACTCAAGGATCAACTGGAAGTTCTGGAAACACACCACAAAAACATAACTCTGGTGGTGGGACTGTGTAACAAACAAGTGAAGGCATATTAGTCATAGTTGCAATTGAAGTGAAGACATTTAGCAACTGTTCTGAACCTCTCATGTTAAGGGCGTTGAATGACTCCATCCATCCATCATGTGCCATGCCAGAAAGCGTGAGCGATTATGACTCGCCATTTCACTCGATCATCAGAGTCGTGGATCAGCTCAGTGTTCTTGTCTCGACCATGCCATGTGGCCAAGCCATCCATGTATTTACTTCTCGGTCTTCCCCTTGGTCTCTTCCCTTTGATCTTGCCAGTTGTCACAAAGTTCTCCAATTCATTTTTTTCTCATAACATGTCCAAAATATTTTGACTGTCTACATCTAATTTCTCAAATCAATTTATGATTTTCATTTGTTTCCTGTAGCACTTGGTCCATTTGTTTTTCTGTCTGTCCATGGAATTCTTTGAATTCTCCTCAGAAACCACATATCTGCAGCCATTCTGTTTTTCAGCTTGACTGCTGATTGTCTAAGTTTCACATCCATACAAAAGTATAGGTTCTACGTAGGACTTCAACACTCTTTTTCTCGTTTCAATTGACCAGTTGATTGACTGCTATAGATATTCATTTATTACTACAGACTTTTGATACTGAGGATGTGGCTGATCACTGCAAACTATAAAACTGTGTCCTGAAGGAGTTTCTTGCTATGGGTCTGTGGTATGGTAGCGCCATCACATTTTGTAGACCTGAATTCAATGAAGAATGGGTGGCCAATCTTTTCTTCACTTAGTAGGCAATGAGTCCAGGTGGTGAATCTTCATCTGATCGCGTTCATGACATTATCAGCTATTATTATCCTTATTGACTTGACAGCTGTCAGCACCACCTCAATAAGCATCGCTACATCATTACAGCAATTATTCCAAGATCATCATGATGCCTACAGCAGTCAGTCAACCTCCTCAATACCTCAGCAATCAACCAATGTCTAAGGTAATACATTAATAATATAATAATACATATATATACGTATATACTAATACATATTGGTAATACATAAGGTAATACATGCCTATATCAATCAATTAATCAATTGTCTAAAGCACTCAATGGTGTCTATATCTGTAGCAATCAGTCAATTAATGCGGTCTAAAGCATTCAATGGTGTCTACATTTGCAGCAATCAACTAACTAATACTGTCTATAGCTATTAAGCATTCAGCAATTTTTAAAATTGTCTATAGCACTCAACATTCTCAAACTTGCATCATCAAATAATACATATAGAAATAAAACCAACAGGCCTTAAATCACATCAATCAATAATACATACAGCATATATATATAATCAACAATGCTTAATCTACATCACTCAATCAATAATACATCATCATTATCATCTAGTGCCTTGCTGACTGGCATGGGCGATCATGCCTCTCCACAAATTACGATCTCCGAGGACATGGATCAATTCGTGTGTTGACTCCCTTCCGTGCCATGACACAAAACTGTCAAGAATTTTCTCATGCTATCTTCCTCTATCTCTTTTCACAAATGTATCCGGTTGTCACAACATGTTCCAGTTTTTGTCTTCTCATAATGTGGCCTAAAATTTATGACTGCCTTTTTCTGATGTTTGTGATAAGTTGTTTGTGATTCAGCTTCCCTTAAAACGTCCTGATTTTTTTTTTTTTTTGGCTGTCCAATTAATTGTCAGCATTCTTCTATAAAACCACATCTCCAAGGTTTCCAGGGATTTTTTCACATGTTTACTAATTGTCCAGGATTCACAGCCGTATGATAAAACTGGTTCTATGTAACGCTTTATCTAACTTTCAAGGGCAGTGACTTATTGCACAAAATGTTCTTCATGTGATAGAATGCAGTTTTTGCTTGTCCTATTCTGTTTTTTATCTCTGTGATGCATCTTCCATCTGTTGTTATCCATGTGACTAGATATCTGAATTTCTGCACTTGCCCCAAAATAATGTCCTGTACTTTAATTGCACATTGAGGCACAATGTGTTTCTTGGATATCACCATGACTTGTGTCTTTCTATTATTCAAACTAAGGCCCATTCTTTCACTGTCTACAACCACTGTATCAATCATTTCCTGCAGATTCTTCTGACTTGTTGCTATCAAGACGGTATCAAGTTATTTATATTATGTCCACTAACCAGGATCCCTGGCAATAATACATACAGCAATATAACCAACAATGCTTTATATCACTCGATGAATAACACATACAACAATACAACCAACAATGCTTAATCTACATCACTCCACTCAATCAATAATACATACAACAAATAAATCAGCAATGCCTAATCTGCATCAATGATCACCAACAAGTAGCCTGGCAATTCAATCACAGACACTGAGGACAGTTAAAGCCATTGTGCTGCATACAAGGAATGCCCTGAGCCTCACTCTAACTGCCAGCTAATTCTCTGATAGCATTTAAGGAACCTCATTGTATGACATCACTTCATTAAGATTCTTTCTTCTTGAGGCATTCACTCTCTTTAAACTCAAGCGGAGTCCATACACATTCAACTACTACTAGTGCACTGGACGTATGTATATGCGTGTGGATTAGCTTTCCCTAGTTACCAGTGTCCCTCGCCATGAGGCAAACTGACTCTGACTTCTGAGGTACTTGTAATTTACATCCCAAAGTCAAGGACAACAAGTCAAATTTTAGTCCAACTAATGATGGGGTTAAAGCCACTACTACTGCATCAGCATACCGGAAGTTCGGCACTCACTGTTCGGCCATGCTGACCTTCACTGTGTATTTCATTATTTGATATTCTGTTTACTCCATTCAGTTCTGCTACTACTTTCTTTCTTTTGTCCGTCACTTTATGCGTGAGGTATCTTAGATACAATATTAGACATTGAGGTATCGTACGCACTCCGACTTCAGGGGTACTAAGATTTTATGAAAAGCTTTATCTGAACCCATGACCTACTGAGGTACAGGCAAATATGATACTACCTCACACAATTATAACCCATGCACGTTCTAAAATATGTTTACAGAAATCCAGATTTACCTGGTGACAACAAGCATGCTGGCTTCGCTGTTATTCACAGAATACTTCAAGCTAGCTTCCTGTTCCGTGATATTGTCTTGCAGGTAGTTGTTGTATCGCACCATGTTTTCCCACGATCCACCACGGCGTTCATAATACGTCTTGTTGTAGAATTCTTCAATAAGCTGTACAGCAAGCCAAACAAAATGTCATTCTTTTGAAGAAGTTAATTTATAGTAATTGTTTTATGTATGATGTGCTGAATTTATAGCATTTGTTTCATGTATGATGTGCTGAATTTGTAGCATTTGTTTCATGATTGATGTGCTGAAGAACAGTATTGGCTTCAAGTATAATGTGCTGAGTTTAAAGCATTTGTTTCATGTATGATGTGCTGAGTTTATAGCATTTGTTTCATGTATGATGTGCTGAATTTATAGCATTTGTTTTGTGTTTGATGTGCTGAAGAATAGTACTGGTATCAAGTATAATGTGCTGAGTTTATAGCATGTGTTTCATTCAAGCATGATGTACTGAATTTATAGCATTTGTTTCATGTATGATGTGTTGAATTTATAGCATGTGTTGCATGTATGATGTGTTGAATTTATAGCATTTGTTTTGTGCATGATGTGCTGAATTGATAGCATTTGTTTCATGTATGATGTACTGAATGTATAGTGTTTATGTACGATGTGCTGAATTTATAGCATTTGTTTATATATTATGTGATGAATTGGTAGCATTTTTTTCATGTATGATGTGCTGAATTTAAAGTATGTGTTTTAAGTATGATGTGCTGAACTTATATCATTTGTTTCATGTATGATGTGCAGAATTTATAGCATCTGTTTCATGTATGATGTGCTGAATATATGGCATTTGTTTCAAGTATGATGTGCCGAAGAACAGTACCTGTATCAAGTATGATGTATTGAGTACTGAAATGTTATACGGTACCTGTTCAGCTGCATGGCAGTGGTTCTTGGAATGTGAACAAGTAAATTAGGAAGAACTTGGAGGCAGCTGTTCAATTAATTTTCAGCATTCTTCTATAAGACCATATCTCCAAGGCTCCCAGCCAAAATGAGCAATCAGGACGTTTTAAGGGAAGCTCAGTGGCAACGACAACTTATCACAAAAGAGGCAGTCATCATATTTTGGTCACGTTATGAGAAGACAAAAACTGGAACATGTTGTGAAAGATTTGTAGAAAGAGAGATAAAGAAAGACAACATGAAAAGATTCTTGACAGTCTTGTGTCATGGCACTAAAGAGAATCAACACACACATTGATCCATTGCGTCGGAGATTGCAATTTGTGGAGAGGCATGATTGCCCACACCAGCCGGCAAGGCACAGCATGATGATGAGGAGGCAGTAGAGATGTAGTTACTAAACATGAATGTTACGAGTGCCCTAGACAGCCAGAGTAACTAACAAACAATTTGCCTGGAAGAGGTTAGTTGAGTAAAGTTAAGAACCGACATCACTGCACTCAGGACATTCCCATACGTGCTCTGTCCCCTCATTCAACAGCCAGTGAAGAGTCATACTACTAATCATTTCCACTGCTATCTGATTAAAAGTTCTCCTGGTCTTCCCTCTGTTTTGAAATTCTTCCAGAACCCCTGCCGATCCCCCGCAATCTCACTCTTTCCACATATGGGTTCTCAATCTGTTCCTCCGCCTTCTCCACCTGGTCCCACAAGCACACGACCACCTTCCCCTTGTCCATAGGTAATATACCACCAAGAGGTGCATTCCCTGCTAGCCTTTCAGCCTGTTCATTCCCCCACACCCCCGCATGGCAAGGGCAAAATATCCATACAATTCTCACAATCTGTGACCTCTGAAGCAACGATAGCCATTCCACATAAAACATTCCTTTCTTCACCTTACTAAGCATACTCTTTGAATTGGAAGAGGTTAATAAAGGTAGATGATTCAACACAACAGTAAGACAGAAAATGATGTCAGGTCTTAGTCAGATGACTGTGCTACCGTATGACAGTAGACGGTACTACCTGCTTTTTGTTAGCGCCAAATAACGGGCGGCGCTCACCAAACCCAACACAAACACATTGTGCCAATGGCTTTGGGCGGAGGAGTGCAACTGGGAGGGTACAAGTCTAACCGTAGTGCAAGGAAATGCAACCTAAAGACTAAATGCCATGGCAGAGCAGACCAGGCCTTGGTTGGCAACTGGTCTAGGATGGAAGCTCTGACAGGCTGACAGTTAGAGTATTGCTTTGCTGATATGGCAGCTTCTGCAGCTTGTTTTGTTCCAGATGTATTGATGTTATCTTTCCTGTGGAGTAACATAGGCAGGCTGAGAAAGGGATCATGCTGGATGGACAACACATGATCTCTGAATTCAGCCCAGGCTTTGTGCTTTGTAGAGGTATAGCTCTATTTTACAAAATGTCTGTCAAGATGGCAACTTGCCAGTCAGTTAGTCAAGACAGAAACAAACAGTAATTGATTTCCTGAATTCCTGTGGCATCTGTATAGATTTCCAGAATTCCTGCTGGCATCTGTGTAGGTTTCCTGAATTCCTGTGATATCTGATGGAATGTTGAAAAGTTGTTCGAAGTAATGCCTCCATATTTTTAGCATTTGTTTTTGTTCACGTGAGGGTTCTTTTTCGCTGTTAATTACTTCAGTTGGGTCAAAGAGTTCTGCTCTGGTTCTCATTGAACTGGAAATGATGGGATTGGAAGGGAGTGCTTCTGGGGTAAATGATGGGATGGGAATGAATTGCTTCTGAGGTAACTAGTATTACAACTTGATCTCACCTTTGCAGGCTGGTTAACCACACCGATCTGGTATCCATAGAGAAATGAGTTTCCGAGACAGGAGATGGTCACACTGAGGAGTAGAATGACCGTCACTTTGCCTTCGTTTTCCTGCAAGAATAGATAAACAAATACTTTCACACTGACGACAGCATTTGCTTTGTCAAGAAAGATGAGGATTTGGCAAGAGCAAGTGTAAACACGTCAAGGTTGGGGGGTGATTGTTGTTGGTAAGAAACAAATGATTGTAAACAACAAACACCTTCTACCTTCACGTGTTTATAGACTGGTACTTAGCTGAAAAATGATTAAATAACTTAAACCTAAGAAAAAAATAAGTTACTAAAAAATAAATAGCTGTTCATTTTCAGGCCAGTCAATGATCATCAACTGTCAGACATGGTCATCAACTGTCAGACATGGTCATCAACTGTCAGACATGGTCATCAACTATCAGACATGGTCATCAACTATCAAGCATCATCAACTGTCAAACATGATCATCAACTGTTAAATCATGGTCATAAAATATCAGTCATTGTCATAACATGTCAGTCATGGTCATAAAATGTCAGTCATGGTCATAAAATGTCAGTCTTGGTCATCAACTGTCAGACATCATCTTCAATTGCCAGAGTTCATATCAAATGTCAGTCATGGTCATCAACTGTCAGACATAGTCATCAACTCTGCCGTATGTAGTCATCAACTGTCAAACATGATCATCAACTGTCAGATATGATCATCTACTGTCAAACATTATCATCAACTAGACATAATCATCAACTGTCAGACATGGTCATCAACTGCCAGACATTGTCATCAACTATAAAGCATCATCAACTGTCAGACATGGTCATCAACTGTCAGACATGGTCAACTGTCAGACATGGATCATCAACTGTCAGACATGGTCATCAACTGTCAGACATGATCATCAACTGTCAGACATGGTCATCAACTGGCAGACATGGTCATCAACTGTCAGACATGGATCATCAACTGTCAGACATGGTCATCAACTGTCAGACATGGTCATCAACTGTCAGACATGGTCATCAACTGTCAGTCATGGTCATCAGCTATCAGACATGGTTATCAACTGTCAGACATGGTCATCAGCTGTCAGACATGGTCATCAACTGTCAGACATGGTCATCAACTGTCAGACATGGTCATCAACTTCAGTCATGGTCATCAACTGACAGTCATGGTCATCAGCTATCAGACATGGTCATCAACTGTCAGACATGGTCATCAGCTGTCAGACATGGTCATCAACTGTCAGACATGGTCATCAACTGTCAGACATGGTCATCAACTTCAGTCATGGTCATCAACTGACAGTCATGGTCATCAACTGACAGTCATGGTCATCAGCTATCAGACATGGTCATCAACTGTCAGACATGGTCATCAGCTGTCAGACATGGTCATCAGCTATCAGACATGGTCATCAACTGACAGACATGGTCATCAACTGTCAGACATGGTCATCAACTGTCAGACATGGTCATCAACTGACAGACATGGTCATCAGCTGTCAGACATGGTCATCAGCTATCAGACATGGTTATCAACTGACAGACATGGTCATCAACTGCCAGACATGGTCATCAACTGACAGACATGGTCATCAACTGACAGACATGGTCATCAACTGTCAGACATGGTCATAAACTGTCAGACATGGCCATCAACTGATAGTCATGGTCATCAGCTGTCAGACATGGTCATCAACTGTCAGACATGGTCATCAACTGTCAGACATGGTAATCAGCTATCAGACATCCAAACAGGTGGTGGTTTACTATTTCCTAGAGATGCAAGCCCAGCAGGCGTTGCAGTGAATGCTACAGATGAATTCTGTTCAAGTCATTACTGAGTGGTATGTATAGTGTTTCAATGAAACCCTCCATGTAAGACAGTTAACCACTATTGTTGAGTCTAATCTCGCTCCAGGTTATAGAACAGATCTTTCTGTTCTACACCCTTCTTATGTTCAATAGCCCAATGTAAAAAAGCGAAGACAAACGAACATAAGGAATATGGACATTGACAACTGTCACATTAGTTAGTGGTTAGCACTGCAATGCCAAATAACGTAACATAATAAATATGAGTTCTGGCCTCGCTATATTAGTAGGACGCCGAAATGGGTAAAGAATAAAGGCAATGTAAGGGAAAGGCAAAGAGATGAAAATCTGGATGGCTTGGTCATGTGGCATATTGGGGACAAGAATAGAGACGTCTCCCAAAACACTGGTGATGGTTGAGATGGAGAACCATGACCGACCACGCTGATCGACAAGGCACGTGATGGTGATGATGATGATGATGATGATGATGATGATGATGATGAGGAGGAGGAGGAGGAAGGAGGAGGAGGAGGAGGAGAGGAGGATGAGGAAAGTTAATCACAGCATATACCTAGCGTTTGTGTTCTAAGTGGCTCAATGAGAATGATTCAAAAGGTTGATGATGGTTCTGTATGTAGAGAATGGACTGTCATCCGTAGAGTCGCATGCATCTTCGTCCTGCGACATGCGGGAGTTGAGGGAAATGAACGAGCTGATTAAACTTACTGGCTCTGCATTCCCTGCAGATGGCCAGCCTGTGGGTCGTGCCGATGTTATTAAAGCCCTTAGAGAGATGTTGAGAGCGGAAGACTTTGACGCTAGGAATCCACATTTTTGTCCAGAATGAGAGACTCGGGAGTTAGAATTGCCACGGCCAGACAGGATAGGCACATCAGGAGAGTGAGGGGACTCGCCAACCAACACAGAACTGGTACTATTAGCTGCTGAACGCTGATGCATATGTTGTATGTGTAAGGGAGGGGGAGAGAAGTTATCTGAGAACATATGGACTTGTCCGGAGTGCAAGGATGATGATACCCCAACAGATAAAAGTGAACCATAAAGATCAGGATGTTGTCGCGGGAGCCGAGGACTGTAAAGCTAGAAAAAGTGGATCATAATGGATCATAAGTAATAAGCTGCACTGGCCGAAGTGTGTACAAACTATAAGAACATCAGCGTTTACACATCAAATGTGTTAGTATGTTTCCCCCCATTCCTGTGTTAAAGGTAAACAAATGAGGCACGTTTTCTTGGGCGGATTATTTACACATCCAATTAATTAATTAATCTGGACGCACTTTCTGACGCGGCGACCTGCTCTTAGAGCAACAAAACTAATTAAAATTGTTTACCGCCACTTCCCGCACATGCCTGCCTGCAGATAGCACGTGACCTGCCTTGCTTGCGCAGAAAGGACAAGATGGTGTAGGGGCGGCCGGGAGGGTGGGTGGGTCGGTATGGTATGGTTGTAGAGATGTTGCTGGCTGTTGATACAAAGTTTCATTCATATCAGATCAGTTACTATCTTCACATGGAAGATCAATTTCTTCTTCTTGAAAGGGCCGAATGTATGACTGAAATGGCCGAATGTATGGCTGAAATGGCCAAATGTATGACGAACCTGTGTGCCCAATTTCTGACCATTTGAAAATAACGTTCGTTCGTTCCTTCTTCTTCTTCTTCAAGTCGCGCAAAATTGAAGAATTCAAATCGACGGGGTTCCAACAATAACAACAGCAACAACCACCACAACATCAGCAACAACAATACTAACAGTAACAACAATAACAACAGCTTAACAGTCACAACAATAACAACAGTCACAACAGCAACAAAAACCACAACAATAACAACCACAACAGCAACAACAGCCATAATAATAACAGAAGCAGCGCTAACAAACACAACCCGTTGTCTTCCTCTTTAAACGTTTTTCCCCAGCCTCGATTTCAGGAGGAGAAACCTTGCCGGTATACAAATTACCAATAAAAACATCACTAGCACACATGTTATAGGTACAAACACGACCACAACACACAGCCGGAATGCCAGCCTACTGACTGCTTACGGCATACTCTGTAATTTCCAAACACTGTGAGATTTTTTTACGTGCACAATCTGTATACGGGACCTCCTATTATCTTGACCTCATCCTAGCAGGCCAGGGATCGGGTCTCACTACCCATGAGATCAATGAAAAATTGAATAGACAGGAGTCCCGACAAACCAACACAACACCACCAACCCCCCCCCCCCCCCAATCCCCCACAGGTATACTATGCCTAAGGCCGCTGCCAGAATGCCAACACAGAATTCCGCCACAAAAAATACAGTTCATCGTCGATGGAAGCGGCAGTCACTAGAAAACCTGCAGCCATACATTACTGGATAAGGCAACAGAGTTAGTTCAGCGAACAGCCGGCCGCCATTTTTCTGAACATGCAGTTCACGCTACAAATAACCGCGGACAGATGTAAAAGCACTCCACACGAGATTCAGTGTCGCTCCACGCTCTAAAATCAGTAGCAGGGTGACGGAACCATGCACTACCAATCCAACATGAGGAACATGCTTAAGCAAACCGTAGCCACAAGCATAAACACTCCAGAGGTCATGACAGCTCAACCGCCTATTATCCATTTGGGAACCTGCAGTCCAAAGATGAGAAGCCATTCAAGAAAGGTATCGGTATATCCAGTAGCAACAGAGCAACTGTCGACGATGACGCTGGCGAAAGGAGGAATGGAGGATAATGGGAAAAGAGAAATCCTGCCAGGCATGCATCAGTGGAAGTCATCTATCGCGCAAAGGACTAAGACAGCATAAAGCGAACTATGAAGCACCACAATTATAACCAATGCTGCTAAAGCTGGTTGAACAAAGTGGAAAGATTCTATTCTTCTTCTTCTACAAATCGGAATCGGAATTCATGTTTCATTGTTGTGTGTTTTACAGATGCCTGGAAGGGCGTGTCTATTTGGATAACATGTCTACTCAGTGTTATGTTTTTGTGCTGTGAAAACTCAGGGAAAAGACGATTGAAGGACAGACAGCCTCACGTCAGGCTACAAGAGTTGAGCACGGAGAGATGAGAGAGGGCGCGGCAGCATGAAAGCGGGTGAACAAGATTGGGTTTACAGAGCTATCCAACGCATAATCTCGTGGGGCTGAGAGACGAGGGGAGATACGGTGATGACGAAGAAGAAGAAGAAGAAGAAGAAGAAGAAGAAGAAGAAGAAGAAGAAGAAGAAGAAGAAGAAGCATTTTTCTATAACAGTTGAGCTCATATGCCCGAATTTTCTTCTAGTCGAAGACTACACACAAATTTAGAAGTTTTCCGGGGAAGGTTGTTATGGGAGCGAGGTTCTGCAAAGGACATGCTACTGAATGAATGAATGAATGAATGAATGAAGACTACAGCTGGCAAACTGAACAGAATTGCATGACCCAAATCAGGAGCACTGCGCCATGAGAACTAGTGCAACGTAATTTTCTTTAGGAAAGTAACCCGCGCGGCCTCAGATCAGCTACACACAAACAATATCAATTAGCAGCCTACTGCCAGACGTCATGGAGCCTTTATTTTGGTGTAATTACATCTGACGATAGTGTAATTAACTCTTATGTCGGTGCAAGTAACTCTTATATCGGTGCAATTAACTCTTATGCTGGTGTAATGAACTCCTACGTGGTGTAATTAACGAGAAAATTATATCGTACAGGTATTGGCAAGTCCGCACTAGATACGACAGAAGGGGTATGGAGTCATATGACTTCATATACACTAGGGCAGGACATACGAGGTGGTCAGTCTCATTCCTTGCCGCCTTGACTTCCAACAGAAATACATCGCTGGTGCCCATTGGGGGAGGTTGGGTGGATCGTGATATGGCTTGGGTAGGAAGATGGTGGAGAAGAAAGATACTTGATCACCCCTTGCCTGCTCGTCTGCTGCAAGTAAATCTCCCAACCTTCCACTCTGCGGATCTCGCGACCAGCTAGAATAGGCCCGCCGGAGATATTGCTCGTCTGTTGCGTATGTAGACCTACGAGTATTCTGTAGGTAGAGGTACGAGTATTCTGTAGGTAGAGCTACGAGTATACTGTATGTAGAGCTACACGTATTCTGTGTATAAAGCCACGCGTATTTTATGTGTACAGCGCTTGATGTAATTTCTGTATATAGAGAGCTACACGTTTTTCCTGTCTACAGTTACACGTGTCCCGTGTAGGTAAGATTTGCGTTGGCACAGAACAGAAAAAAACACCATGTGCAAGAGAAAAACATGAAGAAGGGGAACCGGCGAGCCGTAGTCTGTTCGGCAGGCCTTTGAAGCGAGTGTTGTCTGCAAAGAACCTGCTACATATAGTTAATTATTTCTCTCGCTTATCACTTCTACAATCTACAGAAAGTGATACATTCTTCAGAACGTGTCTTAACCTCGAGAACCAGCTGCCGAAGAAGTAGGTTGTTTTTTTGCCATCTGTCATTGGTTCGCTTTGAACTTTAGCGTAGTCCATACACGTGCTATTAATCCTAGTGCACTGGCCTCATTTCTGCCACCAGGCGAACTCACTACGACATCAGAGGTTCTTGTAATTTACGTCCAAGTCAAGGTCGAGACGTCAACATTTTAATTTGTTGGTCCAGATGGCGAGGGATACTGGTAATAGGAAAGCTAATCCACACGCGACAATCAGCTCACTAGAAGTAGTAGCACGTGTATGGCAAAAACAAAGGATGCCCCCTCCCCTCCCTCCAAACCTCTTCGCAGATGTGAGGTTCCAGTATCGGTCTCGCATACCCCGTTGGTTAATGGGCCAGGACAGGGGTGAAAGAGAGTTGTGTAAGACAGTCCAGCTGGGGATGGTGCTGTGGTACCGGAGTCGGGAGACAAATCTGTAACTATAACCTTCAAGTCTGTTGTTACCTTGAGTTTTTTTGCGCTCGCTCGCTCGCTTTGAACTTAAGCGTAGTCCATACACACTACTTCCAGTAGTGCTGGACTGAATTTTGTGTGTGGATTAGCTTTCCCTATTAACCCTCGCCATCAGGCGAGCCCACTCCTTCGAAGCTACTTGCAATTTACATCCCCAAGTCAAGGACGATAAGTCAACATTTTAGTCCAACTGCCCGGTGTAGGAGTTGAACCCCTTATTTCGGCTTCAGCACACCGGATGTTTAAGAACATCCATACCTTGAGATTACATCCCATAGCATACTGCGCGTTACACATTTGCCGGGTGCTTTGCAACAAAAATTATATTACGGTATGCCATAAAATTCAGACACTTCCACGGGCTTCCATAGATACACGTCTGCACCATGCATTAAATATGGTGCTGGGCTGGCAAGAGAAGGGACACGCCGGGAGCAAGGACTTAACCAGTGGCAGACACACCAGCCCGCCAGGCTTGAACGGCCATAAATCAACACGCCAGCTTATTCGTCAGGCCGGGAATGCAAATACACCGACCCCAAGATTTCTGAGTGTCATTTCCTTCCACTTCACACATTTATCATCTTGGCCCTCGAACGGTCGCTGTTTAAAACTCATTCTGTGTGAAGAAAATCTCCACTGACTGGCCAGTCACTAGCAACACACCAAATAGCTTTCATATATTTCCATGCGTCAGTGACTCTAGGCCAGCATGAATCTCATCTCATCTTGTTCCTCTTGTACCTTGCGGTGTGAAGGTGAAGTATAAGCAACGGGAGAATGCCCGTTTACAGGCTTCATATACCGAGATGCCCATTGACTATCCCCTCTGTCCATCATTTACGTGGCCGGCCTCTTCTTCTGCTTCCATTTGCTTTGTACATCATTGCTTGTTTTGGTATACTGTTGGTTGGTAACCTAGTGACATGGCCAAACCATTTGACTTGCTGTCTTCTGATAAATCTAGCGCTGCTATAACCCCTACTTTAGTCCTGATTTATTCATTTCTGATTTTCTATTTTCTTGATACACTAAGTATTCTTCTCATGAATCCCATTTTCTGTTGCGGTTTTTTCTTCTTCTCTTTTTCTGTCATTTTTCAGTTTTGGCATTGGTAGCACAGAGTTGGTAGGAAGGTAATGTTGTACAGTGCTTTCTTCGTAACTATTGATACGTGTTTATTCTTTAGTATTGGTACCATTTGTCCAATGATTTGGTTTGCCTTATTGCACCCATTTCCGATCTCGTCTTCTGATTTGTAATTTGATGATATTATACTTCCTAATTACTTAAAGCCGGCTTCGTGGCTTAGAGGTTATGACTTTTCTCCGTAATCTCGTATACTCTCGTCGGCAACGTGATGACGGTTCGAATCGCATCGGTAATTTGCGGGGTATGTGAGCCGGCCGCTCAGAAATCAATGGCAAACTACTGAGCGTAATCTTGCCAAGAGATCAACATACAGCTGAAAGATGCTGGTGTTGACAGCTAAGTCCTGTAAAGGATATGCTAAATAAATTATTTAAAGCTCTTTACTTGTTTCATGGGGCGTTGTTTTAGATGAATCTTTGTGGGGTTTTTTTTCTTTGGTTATAGTCATTACCACTGTTTTACTGGTGCTAATTGTCATATTATGTTCCTTCCATTTTAGACTATTCATGTGGTCATATTGGTCTTATGATTTCGCTATTAGTGATTGATCGTCCGCAAAGAGGAGTTCTTTAATGGTGTAATTTGCCGCTGGTTCTCTTCTGTGTTCTGTTCGTCATGCTGTGTTTTGTTCGTCATGCGGTGTTCTTGTCAACATGAGTATACGATTGAATTCTTCCTCTTTCTCGTTCGCACTGCCCAAGTTGTATTCGTTTCATTTTTTTTTATTAAAATTACTATGGGGGTTGGGGGTGGGTGATATTCCCACCGAGTGACTAAAACGCCGGATTCTTCTTCAGGAGACCCGCGTTCGAATCCTCTGTAAGGCGTGGGTTTGTTTTTTTTTTTTCTGTCGGGGGGCATAAAGAAAATCCTAACCTGCATTTTTTTCTGTCGGGGGGCATAAAGAAAATCCTAACCTGCACAGTTCGCGGCGACTGCACTAGCCAGGCAGCCTTAATTCCTCATCCTCAAAGACCTCCGTGCCATACACCGCAAGGTACTATTGTTGTTATTTGCATATCCTTTACAGGACATTGCTGTCAACATCAGCATCTTTCAGCTGATTGTTGATTTCTTGGCAAGATTACGCTCAGTAGTTTGCCATTGCTTTCTGAGCGGCCGGCTCACATACCCCGTAAGTTACCGACGCGATTCGAACCACTGCTGATTCTTACCGTCGTCACGTTACTTACGAGAGTATACGAGATTACGGAGAAAAATCGCTAACCTCTAGGCCAGGAAGCCGGCGCAAGGTACAATACAGGCAGTAAATGAAATACTAAAAAAAAAAAACGGAAACGTCAACTCTTTATGAAAACTCAAACATAACGAAATTCTGCACGAAATATTGGGAAACCAAAACAGAAATCTTTAAATTAGTTCCATATTTGAAAGTGCCCACGGTTATCTAATAACGGCTGGCGTGAAACTAAATAAAAGACACCTAGACTTTATATTTGAACCGCTGAAGGATAGTGGTGTGCTTTGTTTACATTAATTGATGTATTAACACCCACATCTCTGTGGGTTAGGGGTTGGTGACACGCAGTTTTACAATTCCCCACATAGGGAGTAAATGGTTTGAAAACAGCTGTGGGCGATTTCAAAGAGGATATCTTTCCGTTGATTTCAATGGTGTGAGCATCGGCAGTTCAGAAAGGAAGTACAAAATACTGAACGTAAAACTGTAGTGAAACCCATAAACAGCAAATAATGTGGGTTGATAGCTACGTCCTGTAAAGTATACACAATTAACATTTTTACATTAACTTGAGGCGTTTGATGTGCTAGATTTGACACACAGATGGGGGATAACTTGAGCCCTAAGGTTGCACTTTCACCTCGAGTTACCAGGTTTGTGCCCTTGTTGCAAGCACGAACCCCAAGTATTGATGTATTTGCATAGGCAACAGTTTGGCGGATCAATGATAAAGGTGGTATTCAATAACTTGGCAAACTTTCAACACTCCTTTCGCTTGAGGTCAACCGACAGTGGGGTTTGCAGAGGGAGTAAATACTAAGCGAACGAACAAAATACTTCCCCTGTCAGCTTTGTTTCGACTGATTGAGGAGCTTTTTACCTCATCACAACCTCTCACCCCAGTGTAATTAATGTACGCGTTTCACAACTCCCAAAATACCGAGTCGAGGCTTCGAAATCAACTTCAGACGATTTGGAAGCAGACCGTCGTGCGTTGTTTTCGATGGGTATGGGCGTCAATTACAAGTACTTCGGAAGTCAGAGAAGGGGTGGCCTGATGGCGAGGGACACAGGCGATAGGGAAAGCGCACCTGCATGCAAAATCAGTAGAGTGCACTCACTATCAGTAGCAATTTACTGGAGTTCAAAGCGCGCTAACGCAAAAAAAAAAAAAAAGTAATCTAATCAATGGGTACATGACGTCCTGTCAATGTATAGTTAGTTACATATTCTTTACATGACCTCGCAGTCAACCCCGACATGTTTTGGCTGTTTGTGATTTCAAGTTTTGGTTGCGTGTGATTTCAGGGTAAGTTTATGTTCAGTAGTTCGCTATTGCTTTCTGAACGACCAGTACTCATACCTTTGTAAGGAAACTAATGCAAGGCGGTCTGCTTCCAAATCTCTAGGGAGCTCTGTTTCGAATGTTGCATGCGGGATTACGAATAGCATTGCAAACCCCTTCGCCATATTGTTGACAATAATGTATAGCCACACTCCTACAGCCATTTTAATTTTTGGGTAACAGCCGTATCAATTTTTGGGGAAGTCGTATTAATTTTGGGGGGATACTGAACCTCCTGGTCATTGACCTAGCAAGTTTATACATAAACTACAGCTTGGTTAATTTAAATTGCTAAAACCTATGGTGCTATTTCAATGGCTAGATACAACGTCTGTCCATAGTCGGGGGTTCAGGTGGGTGATAGACCTGGCTAATGAATATACTTTTTGTTTTCTTTTACGGGGAGTCTAGTTGACCTTGTGTCGAAGTACACTTGTTTCTTCAGCGAGGCGCTGTCGTCACGCGGAGGTCGCGCGTTCAAATCCCAGAGCTGCCTCTGTAGATATGTCCGTTCCGTTTTTTTTAAATTTCTAGCGGCTAGCGTGTACTATAATCTCTACTTCTATGTAAAGTTCTAAAGAACAAATAATTACACGCATTGGTGCGTACTATGCATATGGTGCTAACTAGGTATTTGCATAGACCAACTGGTACTGGATGTGTGAAGATACGCCGTCCGCCTTCATTATTTACAAAGACATCCTGGTACCCCTTTTTAGAATGGGTCAAGTCGGAATACTAGGTCAATCTTAAAAATTCGCCTAATGCGAACCTGTGACCGCCGGGTGGGCGGGCAAGCGTGCTAGCCAATGTGCTGTTGCAACTCCCTCTACTTCTATGAGTGTCAATCAATGTCTTGTAACACATCAATCTAGAGCGTTGTCCCGCAGCTGTGTTACCTACACAGCGTTGTCCCGCAGCTGTGCTAAGTTCTATCAGCGATGGAAAGAATAGTAAAACTGCGACCTATGATACCTGTCGTATGAGCCGACTAAGGACTGACACGAGATTTTCTACCCTATCTAGTAGACAAGTGAAGATACACAATCCAATCAGTCGTGAACAACTCTACAAACTTAGTTTGAAACTGAGTTTGTATTGTTCATGTTTGATTGGAAACTGTCGTCAAACTCACTTGCCTAGTTTTTATGATTGCTCGAATGAAGCAGTCATAACTTAACTTAACGTTGCAGTCCTGATGATATGCTAAATAATAAATTATTGATTTCAGGGTCTTCAAGATACAAATAATAATTGAATATAAATATTTTTTGTTATGTGGAATTCCAAGACTATTCTCCTGGTTGAATTTCGCATTCCGTTAACTTAGCTAGGCCCGTGAAAGTATATATAGTACTGGCAAATAATGTACGAGAGAAATGAAAAGCTTGAGGTGTGGAGTCAATGTAGTACAGTAGTATTTAAGTCATCGACAGAGAACACAAAAACTTACCGGCACACCCATGTTGGAGGTTTTATGGCTGATGTAACTCTTCCGCGGCTTCTAGAACACAATTTTCTTGACGAATTTGGTGAGATACTCAGCAGAAATATGCCAGTAACGAATGTACAATAAATGTCCTCTGTGCAAACAATACAGCCAAGTTTAAACACGGCGACGTGTTAGCGGGGCACTGTGCAGCCGGCAGTGGAGGTGACCCCTAGCAGAACGTTCAACCAGCACACTATTCTATTGTATACACACACACAGTCAGTGTAGAAGCTAGAATCAATCTTAAATTACAACAAAAATACCTGCGCGTTTGCTAGTTATTTTTTTTTAAATTTTTTTTTTTTTTATTTGACACGCGACGTGGAATCCGGCTGGGGATATCTGAAGGAGAAATAGCCAGGCAGGCGTAGATGTATGGAGCAGGGTTGCCACTTTTTTTGACCAAAAGTATCTAGAAATGGCCCAAACTACATCCATAAATATCTAGATTTCGTTGGAAAGTATCTACGAAAAATATCCAGATTGAGAAAGTAAGAAATTACATATGTATTGATGTGACTGCCGGTCTCCCTGGCGAAGAGTGAAGAGTTTACGGCTGTCGCCGTAATCCCGTATATTCTCGTGAGTAACGCAGCTGCACCCGAACCGGCAGCGGTTCGAGCCGCGCTGGTAATTTAAGGGGTATGTGAACCGGTCGCCCAGAAAGCAATCGCAAACTACTGAGCGTAATCTTGCCTAGTACATCAACAGCAGCTGAAAAATTCTGATGTTGACTGCAACGTCCTGTAACGGATATGCAACATTTTAAAAAAATATTGATGTGACTTATCTATAGAATCATGTCCTCATCTTCACTGATGATGCACTCTCACAAGATGCACTTAGCTTGGCTGATGAAGTTGAAGCTTCAGATTCAAAATGACTCTGGTATGCTTTAGCTGTTCCAATTTCTTTTAATACACGATCAGGGAGCTGATAAGTTGAACAGCATTTTCCTGCTCTCATCTGGCCAAATCTTCTTCTTCTTCTTCTTCTTCTTCTGCGTTCATCCGGAGTTTTTTTTCGGATGTGATTGCGTTGTGCCTGTTTACAGCAGAGCTGCGTTCTTGCTCCGTTAGGCCGACATCCGACTTCTGCGGGCATTTGTTGACCGGGTTAACCTTCCCGGGTGGCCAAATCTTATTGTCAAGATAGCATTTAAGAGGTCAAGTTTCATCCTGTTTCTTAGTTTGCATTTTGTATAATTCACAGTACTGAAAACTCTTTCCGCATCAGCATTTGAATGGGGTAGTATCATGGCAGACATCACACATTCAAAGAGCTCACGGAATGGACTGTTACCTGAGGCATCTTTAAATTGTCTTACTTCACTCCAAAAAGCTTCAGTTTCTGTTTTGTTTGTCTAGTCAACCAAATGTATTTTGGTTAACTAATATTCTGCTCCCGCCACACTATTATCAGTAGCCCTTAAAAATTTAATAACTTGACAATATTTAGGTATGTCCTTTACTGGCTGAGATATGTTGTTAATAGAAAAGAGTGAAATATTTTTCAATACATCTAAATTTTCAGGAAGTCTCTGCTTCAGTTGATTGAATAATGAGACAAGAAAATCTTGACAGCGCTTTCTTAAGTTGTTCTCTTCATTTTCTGTTAACAGTCCTTTTGTTTTTAAACCATCAAGTTTTGATTCGATTTGGTATCCTAGGTATGGCTTGGGAGCCAAATAGCTCTCTATAGTGCAAGTGAAAAAGTCAGCTTTACAAGTTGGCAATATAAGTCTTTTACCAATTGAGTGAAATAGCAAAATAAGGTCGTCAAGTAATTTAACTTTATCAACATTTTGAGATTCAAATAGTTTATTAACTTTTTGCACTTCACTTAGAATGGGTTGTAAAATGAGAAGAATTTGCCAAAAAAATTTTCATCACAGTACATTCCATATAATATTTCAGCTGTGTAGCACTTTTCACTTTGTCTTGTTATTTCGAAGTGTGTCTTCAACTCCAACCATCGGTTCACAATTATTTCAACAGCTGGTTGAATTGATAACCATCTAGTTTTGCAATATGGCAGAATTTTCAGTAGTGAGGAACTATCATTTAATGTTTTATATAAATTAGTATATTGCTGTAGTCTGACATGATTTGGAGAACCAGTTATGTGTTTCAGCAATAAGGAATTCCAAATTCCTTGGTAAACATTCTGATGTGGCATGTAATAATGCTAGCTGCAAGGAATGGCACGTACATTTTATGAGGATTAAAGATTGGATATCTTCCTTCAATTTTGCATAAACGCCATGGTTGATACCAACCGTTACCGAGGCATTATCGGTACCAATTGCAGCCAAATTCTTGAAGTTTAAATGTTTACTGACCAAAAGTTTCTTCAGTGCCCTTATGCGCCCTTTTACTCATTACCTGGGGGTTGTCAGATTGTTGAGCGTTGACCCAAGTCAGTTCAAAGTTTAAATAATGGCAGTTACCATACTTTACGCGCGTCCAGACCAAACATAAAATGGGTAAATGACACCGAAAGAAAAGTAAAATTTAGAAAGTATTCAAAATATCCGACTCCAAATAAAAAGTATCTAGAATTGCATCCAGCATCCAAAAGTCAGAAAACGGTATCCAGATGCCGGCAAAAACCTCTAGATCTGGATATAAAATATCTAGAATGGCAACTATGGTATGGAGTGATGATGCAAGTAGGATCATGGGTGTGCTCGGCTGAGCCAATCAGATCGCAGAGCTCGGCCAAACCCCCCTGGACTTATAGGAGGGGTGTCAAGATGGCGGTTGTGGAACGTATTCACTTCGTGCAGTTGGGGATTTATCAGAAGCTGTGTATTTAGATTTAACACATTTATGTTAGCAATCTTAGCCCCAAGGAGAATTTTTGGGATTTGTAGATTTTGTCTTTAAACTTTATAAATATGAAAGTAGGACAGAAATAGATTCACGGGGAATGGAAATATCCTTTGCCCTACTTTGAGTTGGTTTTAAACCAATTCCAGTTCTTGTTTCTCTAACATTTTGAATTAATTCTGCTTGTTTCTGATAAAAACATCAACAGACAATAATTAGTAACCGTTGCGAATGTTTTATGATAACACGCGTAGCTGGCATTTTTAGACCATAGCGAAATATATGGAGAAAATTCTCCTAGCCTGAACAACCTGTCACCCCTCTTCTGTCTGTACTTCAGATATTCATAGTAGGAAGCGCCTTGAATGGCGGAAAATCGTTAAAATACAGTCTAGTTTTGTTTCCTTAAGTCGCACAGCGTTCAGACTTGAACAGAAAGGCTATCCTTGATTTTTGTGAATTGTTATTAAGTGTGTGTACACTCCCTATGTGTACCAGGATATAAAGATAATCAGAGTATTTGCATTGTCCATACAAAGCAACTGACCGTGTATGGCAATTGGTTAGATATATACATATATTATATAATTGAATGAAAAGCCGCACATTTTGCACTGGTTTCTCACGTTGTCGTCGTTTCAGCCAGGTTTCTCACCGACACAGTACCATGGCGGGGTCAGAAGTGTAACTCCCGGTCACGCTTGGACGCCAAGTAACAAATAGGACACCGACGCCATGTAGTTGTATATGGAGGTTCAAGAATGCCTAGCCTGGGTATTAAATTTTATACTTAACTTTGAGGGACGAGATCCAACACAGTTGGATATATATATATATCTTCTTCTTCTTCTTCTTCTTCTTCAGCATTCCGAGCCATTGAGGTTCTTTGCTGCAAATACAATCTGTCTCCATTCGTCTCTCTGGTGGACCTTCTCTTGCCAGTCGTTGATTCCAAGTGCTTGTAGGTCTGTATGTATATTATCTCTCCACCGCCTTCTTGGTCTACCTCGGGGTCTACGGTCATTTATTTCCTGAGTGTAAGCGAGTTTTGTTTCCCTATTATCTTCCATTCTTTCTATATGCCCCAGCCATTGTAGTCTATTAGCCTTCATGATACCAGTGATTAGCGGGGACTTAAACAAATCATAAATGTCTTTGTTACTTCTTCTTTTCCACTCTCCACTTTGTGTATCCCTAATGGGTCCAAAGATGCGTCTTAAAATTTTGTTCTCAAAGGTTTGTAACAAGGCTTCGTCTCCTTTCGTTGTACTCCAGGTTTCAGAGCCATACAGCACAACTGGTCTGATCAGTGTTTTGTATATTGTGATTTTGGTGTTACGAGATAGCGCCTTTGATTTTAGTAGATGTTGTAGTGCATAGTATATCTTATTTCCAGAGTTGATTCTAGTTTGTATTTCTTCCCTTATGATGTTGGAGCAGTTGAAGATTGTACCCAGGTATTTGTATGTTTCCGTTCTTTTAATGGTCATATTATCTATTTGTATGTGGCCAGAGTTTTTAGCCATTCCGTCTCTTGAAATTACCATATATTCTGTCTTATCTTGGTTGATAACCAGCCCCATCTGTTGGGCTTTTTCCTTTAAGTGAGTCAATATTTCTAATGTCTTTTGTTCACTTTGCCCTATAATATCTATATCATCTGCATAACCAAGCAGCTTGGATGTTCCTCCAATATCACATTCCTCCTTTACCTTCCTTACAACTTTCTCTAGAGCCAGATTGAAGAGTAGCGGCGATAGTGCATCACCCTGTTTCAAGCCAGATGTTATTTGGAAGGGGTCTGATTTCCTGCCTTTATATGTTACTATATTATAAGTATCTTCCATGCATAGTTTGGTCATGTTAATTAACTTCCTTGGTATTCCAAATTCCTGCATAACATTCCATAGACTATTCCTATGGACACTATCATAAGCCTTTTTAAAATCCACAAAAATGTTATGGAGATCTCTTTTATATTCCCAATGTTTCTCGGCTATTTGTCGTAAGATAAATATCTGATCTATTGTTGATCTGTTTTGTCTAAAACCCGCCTGGTAGTCACCTAATATGTCTTCTGAATATGGTTTTAGTCTATTTAGTAATACTGCGGATAGTATCTTATAGCTTGTGGACAGTAGTGATATTCCTCTATAATTTCCACATTGGAACTTGTCTCCTTTCTTAAAGATAGGTATCAATAATGACTCTTTCCAGTCATGGGGTAATTCTTCTGTCCTCCAGATTTTTATTATTAGTTCGTATAGCTTTAGATGTAATGCATGGCCACCTGCCTTTATAAATTCAGCAGCAATTCCATCAGTCCCAGTTGCCTTATTGTTTTTAAGTCGTGTGATTACATATAGGATTTCTTCAAATGTAGGTTCTTCAATTTGTGGTTCGCATGTTAGAACCTCTTCCTGTGGGAAAATGTTACTTGGAGCTTCACAATTTAGTAATTCAATAAAATATTCTTTCCATGTGTTGCACATTTCTTCAATGGTATTTATCATATTCCCATTTTTGTCTTTTAAACCATATGTGTTTTGTTGGTGCCCTCGTTTCATTGACTTCAGTACTTTAAAAAACTTTCTGGATTCATTTTTCTGGTGATTAGTTTCCATATCTTTGATTATATTACTCATATATTCTCGCTTCTGCTGTCTGACTATTTTTGTAGCCTCTTTACATTCATTTCTATAATGCTCTTCCTTTTGGATGTTATTGATGTCATTTAACCATACATGTCTGGCATTCTTCTTCTTAGTGACTGCTTCTTCACATTTTTGATTGAACCATCTGTTCTTTCTATGCGTGGTTGACACACCGAGACATTCTTCTGCGGTAGATTGAAGTGTATTCTTGATGTTCAACCAAGTTTGGTCAACGCTTTCCTCCAAAGGGTTTTGAAAAGTTTCAAGTTTACATTTTATTTCATCTGTAAATTTCTCTTTGACTGTAATGTCTTGTAGTTTTTCTCTGTTATATGTTGGGTGTAATCTTTGTAATTTAGTATAGAAAGCTCTCTTAAGTTTTATTTTAAATTTTGCTCCAACGAGGAAATGGTCACTGTGGCACTCAGCTCCTCTATAACTTCTGACTTGCTGTATGTTTGATGCATTTCTGTTGTTAATTAAAATGTGATCTATTTGATTATAGGTTCTCTTGTCACATGATTTCCAAGTTTGTTTGTGTATATCCTTTCTTTGTAGTCTGGTACTGCTAATCTGCAGTCCTTTGGCTTCTGCCAGGTTGATGACTCTCCATCCATTATCATTTGAAGTTGTATGTAGGCTTTCCATACCGGCCACTTTTTTATTAGTTTGCTCTCTACCTATTTTTGCATTGAAGTCTCCCAGCACAATCAGGATGTCCTGTTTGGGGGTTTCTTCTATGACATCTTCCAGATCATTATAAAAGTCTTCTTTAATATCATCTTCTTTCTCTTCAGTAGGTGCATGTACATTAATCATCGTTATATTTTTCCATTTACCTTTTATTCGTAATTTACTAATCCTGTCATTAAAAGCTTTAAAGTTTAAAATGTTCCCCCATAACTCTTTTTTGATGACAAATCCTGTTCCTAATTCATGTTTATTTTGGGTGTTTCCTCCATATATATATATATAATAACTGTGGCATTCTGATTTTCTGAAAATATGGATTATATCTTCTTTTATTTTGCATATCCTTTAGAGGACATCGCTGTCAACACCAGCATTTTACCGCTGTCGTAGGTTTCATGGCAAGATTACGCTCAGTAGTTTGTCATTGCTTTCTGAGCGGCCGGCTAACTTATCCCGTAAGTTACCAACAGGCGAGAACGGATTGTATCTAGTGTGGTGTTAATCTACACACAGTCAATGGAAAATTATGCTGGTTCCAGGAGTCTCGTGCGAATAAATTAATAAATTTACATACAATTTGTAGTATAGATACCTTCACTTCTAACACTAACACTGCAAGAAGTGTTACACTTAACTACTATCCGTACTGCGAAGTAATAATGAGAGAGATCAAAGAAAAGCCAGGAATAATATTCGAAGGTAATAATATAAATAATATACTCTATGCAGATGACACAGTATTGATGGCGGATAATGCAAAAGATCTACAACAACTATTGGACATTGTAGGAATAGAAAGTGCAAAGAAAGGACTCCCCTTTAATATCAAGAAAACAGTAACAATGGTGATATCAAAGAAGCAGGTAACACCAAAATGTGAAATAAAGATAGAAGGGAAAATTCTTCACCAAGTGGATAGTTTTAAATATCTAGGGACATTTATAATATCAGATGAAAGATGCATAACAAAGATTAAGAGCAGAATAGGGCAAGCAAAGGCTGCACTGAGATGTGGTTCCCGAGACGAATACTGCGAATTCCTTGGACTGCCAAAGTAACTAACAACGAATGCCTGAAAGAGGCTAATGAAACTAGAACATTATATACAACAATACGAAAAAGGCAAACAAATTTCTTTGGTCATGTGATGAGAGAAGAGAGGCATTGGAGAACATCTGGACAACTGGAAAGATCGAGGGAAAGAGAGGCAGAGGCAGACGAAGAGAAATGATGCTGGACGGATTGCGACGGTGGCATGGAGGAATATCAACGGTAGAGTTGATGCAGAACACCAAAGACCGAGATCTGTGGGGAGTCATGAACGCCTACGCCAGTCGGCATGGCACTTGATTATAATTACTATTAACACGAAGAGCGCAACTACTACTACCGCTGCTATTGCTACTCCTCCTCCTCCTCCTCCTCCTCCTACTACTACTACTACTACTACTACTACTACTACTACTACTGCTGCTGCTGCTGCTACTACTACTACTACTACTACTACTCCTGCTGCTACAACTACTACTATTACTATTACATCAGCTAGTGCTGCTGCTACAACTACTGCTATAGTTACCACTACTACTATAGTTACCACTACTACCATAGTAACCACTACTACTATTACATCAGCTACTGCTGCTGCTACAACTACTACTATAGTTAGCACCCATCATTGTCGTGTGTCATATCGTTAAAATGGTCACGGTTCGCATCCCACACGATCACCAGTCTCGGACCAGGTCGGCGGACTTGTTCCAATTATGTTGTGTGGCCAAGCCATCCAGGTATTTCATCTCTCTGTCTTCCTGCCTCCTATTTTTCCACCCAATTTGCCAGTTGTCAATATGTTTTCCTGCATATTGCTCCTCGTATCATTACAGTAACAAACGCTTGAGATATTAAAGAACGCTAAAGTAACAACTGATTGAGGTATAGAAAGCTAAACTAACAACTGGATATAGAAAACTAAAGTTACAACTGAATATAGAAAGCTAAAGTTAAAACTACTTGGGATATAGAAAACTAATGTAACAACTGCCTGGGATATAGAAAGCTAAACTAACAACTACTAGAGATATAGAAAGCTATAGTAATAACTTCTAGAGATATAGAAAGCTAAAGTAACAACTACTAGAGATATAAAAAGCTAAACTAACAACTAGATATAGAAAACTAAAGTTACAACTGAATATAGAAAGCTAAAGTTAAAACTACTTGGGATATAGAAAACTAATGTAACAACTGCCTGAGATATAGAAAGCTAAAGTAACAACTACTAGAGATATAAAAAGCTAAACTAACAACTATCTGAGATATAGAAAGCCAATGTAACAACTACTAGAGATATAGAAAGCTAAAGTAACAACTACTAGAGATATAGAAAGCTAAAGTAACAACTGCTAGAGATATAGAAAGCTTGAGTAACAACTGCTAAAGATGTAGAAGGCTAATGTAACAACTGCTCAGAATATTGAAAGCTAAAGTAACACTGCCAAGTATAGGAGTTGGATTGCCAACAAGGACGGACAGTCTGTTAGTCGCGGTTCCAACTTCACGGTAAAAGGTCGCTCCATTATGCTCTGTTCCTGTGCCAGTGAATATCACACACAATGCTTCTCACTGCCCATTGTGAAAAGTGGAACAGACAGGAGTCTCAACAAACCAACATTCTGTACATGTATATTATGCATAATGCCGCTGCCAGAATGCCAACACAAAAGTCCGCCATGAAAAATACAGTTCATCGTCGATGGAATGGAAGCGGCAGTCACTAGGAAACCAGCAGCCACACATTACTGCATAAGGCAAACCAAATTAGTTCAGCGACTGGTCGGCAACCATTTTTTTTAACATGCAGTTCACGCTACAAACAATCGCTGACATGTAAAAGCACTCCATACTAAATTCACAACGACAGAGTTCAGTGGCATGGTTACATTATGACTACCCCTTTAAACAGACTCACCACCACCACCACCACCACCACCACCACCACCACCACCACCACCACCATCATTACCATCATTACCATCATTACCATCACCACCACCACACCATCAAAACACGAGTAAACATACGAGCAAACAATATCATAAGTGATTTTGTTGTTTTTGTTGTTCGCTTGATTTGAATTCAAGCTTAGTTCATACACATGCAACTACTTCTAGTAACACTGGACGGCTTTTGCGCGTGGACTAGCTTTCCTTATAACCAGTGTATCTCGCCATCAGGCGAACCCACTCCGACTTCTGACGTACTTTTAATTTACGTCCCCAAGTCAAGGACAAGAAATCAGCATTTCAGTTCAACTGTCCATTGCAGGGGTTGAACCCGCTACCTCTGCATCAGTACACTGGATGTTTTAGAAAGAAAGCTCTTACTCATTAGGCCATGCTAACCTCTTTATCAAGGGATGGCTGGAAGCCATTTGTCCTTTAGTTCCGTTGATCAGAGGACGAACTCGGTATACCACTTGGGAAAGCAACCCGACTGCCCTCGTGAGAATGCTCGTCGTGTGTACTGTCACTCGTCGGTGAACTGATTTTGTGGAGATATGCGTGCCCGTGCCATTCAACGAGAGGGTGACGAGGGAAGAACCATCAGTGACAGCAAGGTGATTATAATGATTGTTGTTGTGCAGGACAAGAACACAAAAGTTACCTATACCAGGGGCTCTCAAAGTGGAAAAGGTTACTTACCCCTATGGGGTCAAAGCGGTCATGAACATTTTCAGGAAGAGTGTGAGAATGTATGTCAGTTCCGTTGCCATGTAGACGCTTGAGCACTCGCCTGCAGGCAATGTAGACCTGCATCCCCTCTTATTTGAATGGTTTAACTGTTCCGAGCAGCAGTAGCGGCACTTGCGGCGTCCAAAACCATTCAGAATATGTGTGTGTCTGAGTGTGTGTGTGTGTGTGTTTTTTTTTTTTGGTGTGTGTGTGTGTCTTGTTCTTTCTCTTCCCCCAACCCCACAAATCTTGTCAGTTGTCACCAAGTTCTCTAGTTTATTTCTACTCATAACGTGCCAAAATATTCTGACTATCAAGGTCTAATTGCCGGTCTCCCTGGCCGAGGCGTTAGCAGCTTTCTCCGTACTCCCGAATACTCTCGTGGTTGACGTGAGCGCACGAGAATTGGAAGCGGTTCGAGTCGCGCCAGTGACTTATGAGAGTATGGAGCCGGTCGCTCAGAAAGTCGTGGCGTGCTGATGAGCGTAATCTAGCCTAGGAATCAACATACAGCTGAAAGATGCTGATGTTGACCGCAATATCCTGAAACAGGATGGAAACGCGAGGAAAAAAAAAAAAAAAAACAAGGTCTCATTTCTTTAATCACTTTACGGTTTTCATTTGTTTCTTGTAGCTCTTGGTCATTGTTTGTATGTTTGTCTGTCCATGGTATTCTTTGCATGTTTACTGCCATTACATTTTTTTTCCAGCTTGTCTGCTCATTGTCCACGTTTCACATCCACACAAAAGTACAGGTTCTATCTAGCATTTCAACACTCCTTTACTCGTTCCAACTGACATCTTTGTATTGGTCAGTATGTTTTCCATCTTGCAAAAGACAACCTCTGCCCTAACGATTCTTGTTCTAATGTCTTCAAGACACCAATAAGATGCTGTGATGCTTTCAAATGCATTACTTTCCGGCTAAAGACTATGCATAGCTTGCGTGGGGCGGAAAGACATTACTAAAGCTCCATGTTCTATTATGTAATTACCCCTACCACGTTCAACCCCAGAAGAGAAGTTATATAGCTCACAAAGGGGTCACAATAAAAAGGATTGAATACCCCTGCTACAGGCACTCTCGCTGTTACAATCAAGGGTTTAGCCAATCAGCGTTGACCATCCGATGAACGCCTCTTCCCTGGGCCTTCACCTTGCATAGATCTAATTAGCGCCCGAGTAGCGATGCCAACAGCCCGGTGTTTATGTTAAGTTTAGCAGTTGACTGATGATGTACTCACTGACACGCTGGTGAATTCGTCGACTGTACCCCTAACCTAACCTTCATAACTGTCCTTGACAATGTACAAAGCCCCGACATGGGGAAGTAATGTACGTGTTAACAGGAACAATTATTCATCTAAAAGGTTAAGGGTTAGTGGGTGGAGGGTCAACTTTATCGCATCGGCTCTGTCATCTTCCGCAGAACGACAAGCTGTCTGTCTAGTACGTTAGACAAAACACGAACGTCATGCTCCAGCGTGAACAACAGAGGTCGCAGCGATGACCAACAGGGATCGCAGCGATGACGAAATGGGATTGCACCGATGACCAAGAAGGGTCTCAGCGATGACGAAATGGGGTTGCACCGATGACCAAGAGGGGTCTGAGCGATTACCAACATGGGTTTTAGTGATGACCAACAGGGGTCGCAGCGGTGACCAACAGGGGTCCCAGCGAAAATATAAATTCCTGGTCTGAATAACGACGACCATAAATGAACCCACCACTTTCCGAGTGTGAGGCAAACCAGGATTCTATCACATAAATCCGACACACGGGACTCTAGCGAAACCCCGTGACTGGAATGGGCACGCCTCGTTAAGAGATCTGTGTGGCCGTGAGAATGAATGATTGTGCTCTTAAACTACTAATTCACTTTCTGAACTTTTGGATAAGATTAAAATGTAGTATCGGCACTTAATCTTATCAGGACCACCAGCAGAGACCGTCATCCAAACCCTTATAGAAAACAATCCTGCGCTTAAACTTCCGCTACACTAACTGCGGGGTGAGGGGTTGAACCCCGACACCGGTAGGTTGGACTACAATGTTGACTTCTAGTTCAGAAAGCAAGGCAAACTACTGACCGTAAACTTGCCTAGACTATCAACCTAGGTATGGAGATGGACACACCATTGAACACAAGGCGTGCCACATGTTTACACACTGCATGTGTGATATGGCGGTTGTAGCAAATACACGTGGGTCAACAAAACAAAGTAGAGAACCAACGACAGGTCTAACAAATCGTTAGGGAATTTGCATGATCATGTACAATGCTGAAGAAGCTAAAGAGGATGCTCAAGACACCCCTTTACAATCACAGACGTTGGAGAGACCTCCAATTACTCCTCTCTACGGCGCTTAATTGCAGAAGTGGAAGAAGAAGAAGAAGAAGAAGAAGAAGAAGAAGAAGAAGAAGAAGAAGAAGAAGAAGAAGAAGAAGAAGAAGAAGAAGAAGAAGAAGAAGAAGAAGAAGAAGAACAACAACAACAACAACAACAACAACAACAACAATAAACCGGAGGCGCTGATGTGCTGTGGTCGGGCGTTGTCCTTAGGAAGATCTTCCTTAATCTCCCCGCGGGAACCAACCAATCACGTCAGTAGTAATACATGTGACATACCCAGATAAAGATGAGGATACTAGCCAAAAAATACTAAGAACAAAGAAGCGGATGCGGGAGGATACGGGTAAAATAGTAAGCGCAAAAAATGGGGTGCGGGGGACATAACTCATGAATAAATAATCATCTGTTTTTGTGATATTACCTCCCTTTTTGAGAACTTTATTTATTTAGTTACTTATTTTTCTCTTAAAAGTTTTAATTTAAAGATAATGGTTATTATTGGATGTAGTGGGTATGCCTTGGTGAAATTCATTGTTAAGGGGTGGTTGTGTGGTGGAGTAGCTAGATAATGGCTTCCGAACAATATCATCATATGTTTCAGCTCCTCAAATGAAAAACTTAAAAAAGTAAAGATGCCCGGTATTATTGGTTGTAGTGGGTATGGCTTTAGTGAAATTCGTTGGTAAGTGAGTGGAGGGAGTAAGTGCTTCGGAACACTATCATCATGCAGTTTTAAGAGTTAAGGTCGCTGTTTTGGTGAGAAAGTCTGGTCAAAGGGGTGGAAGAGGAGAAGAGGTGAGGGGTCGGTCAGTGCCCGGCGAGTTCACTTCATAGTGATCACAAAACCGGCCATCGAGATGTATCCACAATTCCCACCGATAATGAAAAACAAGGGCATCCGAGATGCGCTGTTGTCCTTCAGCGTACCAAAACCTTAACATTAACCAGCGAATTGCACATACAACACCTGTTACAAAAAATCAATATTGGCCGATTTTGATATGACTAATCCCTTAATCCTGGGGGATTATCTTCACCATTATGAACGAGTCGTGATATTAATATTACTCCACATAACTGAGCTCATGGGACTAATCCCTTAATCATGGGGATTATCTCCGCCGGTATAAAATGGGTTGGGATATTAATAATACTCCATATAAATGCCGGTAGGGGATTATACAGACTTAACCAGTAATATCGGGGCATCTGCCTGGCGATTACTATTTGTGTATGCACATTTATCACTGCCTATAGCTATGTGTAGTTTTATTGGAAAGCATCTGTTACGTATACTGTAGCAGACCGTGTGGTGCCTTACATAGCTGGTATAGTGTCTATGTGTCTGTTATGCTGTATGTTTGTTCTATTACCATGTATTATTTGGACGGAGTTTCAAGTGTCTGTCTAGTGAAGGTTATTACATGTTTTCCCTCTGAATCCACAACCCCACTGCCATTCGACGCTTCTCATCTTGTCTGCTCACTGTCCTCGCTTCACATTCATACAAAAGTACAGGTTCCATGTAGTGATTACACACTTTTTTCTCATTGCAATTGAGAGTTTTATATTAGTCAGTATGTTTTGCACCTTACCAAAGAAACCGTCATCATAGCGATTATTGTTCTATCCTATTAAAACTACCGCTCAGCAGATATTGCTGGTTTTTCTTTGATTAACGATTCTTGTCTTTCTTTCTAGTGGTATCTTGGCGATTGTTTCCCCATTTCAAGTTCCTATGTCTCTACTCTTATGTATTAGTATGTTAGAAGTAAACCAACATCTCACAAGATAGACATATATTACGACAATGTACACAAAAAGAAGCAATACGCATATACACAATACATAAATATAGGATTGAATATGCAGTAGTGTAAAGAATTCAAGAATAAAGGGCATTCATTTGAAATCCGCTCGTGCTGCACTGTGCGTAATTGCGTACGATGTGATAAGTATTGACCAATGAATAAAAGAGCACGTGCTTATTGTTCCTTGATGCATGATTCTGGTTATGATCGTTAAGAAAATGGCCGGGTTAATCCAAAATCCATCCAAAGAAGCTCAAAGAGCGGTGATTCAGTTTATTTTATTTGAAGGATGTCGACCAGTGGACATTCATCGAAGAATGCAGGTAGCATACAGTAACAAATGTGTGTCGAAGACAACAGTGACAGACTGGGCACGAATGTTTCAGAAAGGACGTCAGTTCACTGACAGATCTTCGACGGCCGGGTCAAGCGCATATTGTTGCAACAGAAAAAGCCATCATCAAAATTGACGTAGCAGTACAGATGAACCATTGTCGAAGTATACTTTATCTAGTGAAATAATTTGATGTGTATATTGGGACAATTCAAAAGGTCGTTCGTAAGAAACTGCTATATCGGAAGGTGTTTCCACGGTGGGTACCACGGATGTTGACCGACTACCAAAAAGAAGAACGCATGGGATGGTGTTGAACCACTTGTTGCTTTACAGAGTGGACGGTGATGCATTTCTCTTTCACATAGTGACAGGCGATGAATCATCGTGTCACTACTTTGAGCCGAGCAGCAAAAGAGAGAGCATGCAATGGAAGCATGCTGGATCACCAAAAGCCAAAAAACTCAAGCTAGAGGTTTCCGCTGGTAAGGTTATGCTGAGCGCATTTTTTGTTACTATGAAGGGCTATTGTTGGCCGACTTTAAAGAACCTGGTGTCAACATCAACTCTACCCATTACTTGCAAACACTAGACAAGCTGCAAACAGCCATTAAGAATAAATGATCAGGCATGCTTTCTCGTGGTGTGATTTTGTTGCACGATAATGCTCGTCCACATGTGCAAAGATTGAGCAAGAAGCATTAGCAACGAAGAAGTGGGACATTCTGCAACATCCAGCCTATAGTCCTAATTTGTCACCATGTGATGTTCATTTGTTCGGATCTCTAAAAAGCTCTCAAGGGGCAACGATTTCACACAGATGTAGACGTAATGAACATGGTAAACACTTGGTTCAGTGAGCAACCACAATCTTTTTTGCGGACGGCATTCACCGCCTACCTAAGCAATGGGATGCTTGCCTGAATGCCTACGGCGACTTCTTCTGACCAACCCATGGTGCATAATTCATTCGAAATGAATGCTTTGTTTAATTCTACCTCACATGTTAATGTTTCTTTCATGCTTTTGTAATAAAGCCATTAGAACGGGTTTCAAATGATCGTCCCTAATATATTACTTCAGGTTAAATAACATAACAAAGTAACTACAATGATATAAATAAAATACCACACGCCCGTATCATATTAACAAATAAATACAAAACACAATGGTATTAATATGTTATTGTATTAGTTACATACAACTGGCACTTAAAACATGCCCTCATGGCAGCATAACGGCTTAACAGTTAAATCACGTGACCGCTATCTGTACTTTATTGCTACCAAAGGGCCCGATAGCTCAGCATGTCAAAGTAACGGCATTACAGTTAAATCACGTGACTGCTATTTGTTCTATAATTCAGCCAATCTACCCAGATCGCCCCTGATGGCAGCATAACGTCATAACACTTAAACAACATGGTAGCAATCTGTTATATATTGCTGCCAAATTATGTGCAGGATCTCCATCCTTTGAGATGAGTATGATTGATTCTGCCAGCGGCAGATTGAATTGTAAAGCATACAAACCGATGCATGTGTATTCAGATTGTTTGAAAACTTTCGCACACCTACCTGTTGAGTCGGTTCAAAGCGACTAAGGGACCACACGTATGTGAAGTTATGTCTGCAACAAACAGTACTGTGTGTGTGTGTGTGTGTGTGTGTGTGTGTGTGTGTGTGTGTGTGTGTGAGTGTGTGTGTGTGTGATGTCTGTCTTTCAATGTATATCTGACCCCCTTTCGTGTCATTACAAAACGTCGTTCACGTGTGGCTTACAACCAATCAGGGTAATGGTCATAGAATTGGTCCACATTTTATATTAGACAAGATCCGATTGGCTGGCGAGTATACGGTGGACGGGGTTTACTTGATGTATTATATAACCCACTCACTAATTCTCACTCAGTTTTGGGATTTACACAAGAACGACGAATGAGTGAGTCTTCAGTTTTGTGCTTATTTAACGGCTATGCCTCTTCAAGTGCAGAAAGTTTGCCAGTCATCTTTTTGTCTTAGTATCCACGAGCTTAGTTTTCTCAGCCATATGCAGACCTACAGATTTAGCGGATCTTTCTTCCAGTTCTTGATCATTGTCAGCTACATTGTAAGAATTATCAGCTATTTGTTTATCCAGACACCTATTGTGAGCAATATCAATAGCCGGCCATAGTATACAACGTCATCAGCAAAGACTTCATCAGCGACTGAAACGAAGACTCGGAAAATTGTTCGGGGTTGATACAGTTTACTAGACTAGTGAACAATACATCTTGTTGTTTGGGTATTAGACTTACTTATCTAGCATACGTCGATCTATCTACCATTGGTGAATGGTAGAAACTAATTATATTCATTGCCATAATCCGCGTCTCGGTGTGAACGGGTTTCAAGTCGAGTGTTGCTTGCCTCAGTATCAAACCGCGAGCGAACGTGCCTAAAAAATAAAAAGATGTTTACTAGGCAATCAGCTGAGAAGCACTCACGTGTAACTTGTGGGAATGGCTTCACTGAAAATCGCAGTCCTATTCACCATATTCGAAACAGTCACAGTACCAAGGACCAAGTGTATTCGTGTCACCCGTGTGGTTATTATTTTAACAGGAAAGACAATCTACAACGTCACATTAAAAAGGAAAACACCACAACAGGAGTATTAGCCATTATAATACCAACAGAAACTTCAAAACCTTCTTCAACAGCATTTCTTAAGAGGCTGGCGGCTACTAATAGTGATGTATCAGCCAGCGAAAAGAATACTGAACGAGATGAAAACATTTATCCAGTCAGCAACACACACCTCAAGGATTAAGCGGCTTCTCTATACACTCTTCCAGATGATATCAGACAAGTATACACTGACAACTGAAGTAGTATCAAAACATATCACAAGATCAACAGATATATTTCTTTACCAGTCAAAAGACCATACTCAAAATCAACTTTAGTTATCATACTCGCTTTTGGCATAGCGAAACACAAGCTGATCGCTTTTTTCACGCTTCTGCTAATAACACCTCTGTGTTAGAACTCCCACAACTAATCAAAAATAGACAAAACTTTGACGATTTTATCAACATAGTACACGAACATGACATCCTTACCTACTCTATGTAACAACGCTTCAAATACCAAATACATTACAGAGACGACTCCAGCTATCAGTTTTTATCTCTATTATATCCCAGATTTTCGGATCGTTTAATAAATAACCAAACATTTATGACCAACGCTGGACACCGCCGAATGTAATCATACTATGTATAAAATCCCATATTGCACGAAACATTTTGTATACTGACATTATCCTTTTTTATTTTTGTAAAATTTACTGTAAATACTATAAACAATTTTGAAACACACACACACACACACACACACACACACACACACACACACACACACACACACACACACACACACACACATGTAACCCCATAAAGAGAGGAGAGATGATAAGATAGGGGCACAGCGCTAACTGCTTATGGGCCGTAGAAGAAGAGAAGAATACAAAGAAGACAAAGAGAAGCTCCTCTTATCTCCACGGTTAACAAGACAAGAATAGATATAAGTCAGAAGAACTTCAGGACTCTAGCGGAAAACTATGCCTTAATGCACATTCCAGATAATGAATCACTCAGATGGGATGAACAAACATTAATGAATGGAACAAACAATGACTAACATTACTAGAACAACAAAGACTAAACATAACACATCATTAAGTTCAAAGACTAAATAAACAAGATAATAATAAAATGTATGAGTCTTTATTTTATACAATTCCGTAGTACATCTTCCTAACTGTGCGGATGACAAAGCACAACTCCCATTAACAAGGATGATTGATACTTCGCATCACTTACTACATAATAGGCAGTCTGCCGCATATAGTCATACCTCTACCCGTTGTGGCCGAGCCTACATTGTGCTCCTAAACTGCTACAATACCTATACAGCCGGCTGACCTATGACTGGACAACAGAGAGACCATCATTTGAGAAACAACAAGAACACAACTCTAAATCTGAGTATGAGCATTACTGTGCGGAGACTGGACTTGCCATCCTGAGCCACATAAGACAACACTATGGATCCCTGTGGTTCACAGGGGAAATTAGTGGATTAGGCTCCAGATTTTACCAGACCCTCGTGCCTCAGCCGAAACCCAATATTGTGCCCAAACTTGACTGGGACACATTACTATATCAGGAACACAACTTCAAAAATAGAGGTATAAACATGAGTGTGATCCGCTCAAACAAGTCGAACCGGAACCTAGATCTTTTAACCATACAATAACAAACTAAGGTATGGAACGCTCAACTATGGGATCAGTTGGGAGAGGATGGAGAAAATGGAGGGTGAAGGAAAATTAGAGGTGAAGAAAATTGGGGATAAACAAAGATAGAGGTAAGGAAAAATGGGGGTAAACAAGGACCCAGTGATGTTCTCTCCTATGCCTGAGGAATTACATTCTGCAACAAAAGCAAACAACAACAAAATATTTAATTTTATAAAACAACTGCGTGTGAATTAATAATGCACATATTCACTTTCCTGCTGCACGTTCAGACACAGTCTGTCGCATTATTCACACTGGCCAAGTTAAGCCCTGCACAAGGAACATTCACTGAGGACAGTTAGACATCACATCTCAGCACTAGTTAGATTCACAGATCGCAAACAACAATCTCTGTAATGACAGCCATCAAGTGACAAGACAATATCATGATGCACGCAACAGCCAGGACACAACAGCCAAAATCTAACACGTAACACCGCCAGCCACATGCTGTATACACTGCTCCAACAGGAAAACATTGTCTTACCCTGCCCACATAATTTTTACATATACCATGACATGTCAATAGACTAACAGCAAATCATAAAATGGTCAGAATAACTAACAGCATATTACTTCTCATGGTGGCCAAACCTAGCATTCAATATGGGGATATCTCACTAGCTTCCAACCACTAAACCACATGACTACATACCTGTTCACATTTAGAGGCTATTTAATCACCATGTGGGCCTCTAGTTTCAGCTCAGAAACACATCCATGGTTTATTTACATTCTGCTTTTAGTCGCGGGGTAATGCCAGCAGTAAGAAACCAAGAGGTAATCTATTAATAGAATCGAGCTGTCTGCTGGTCCAGGGATGTTGCATTCTCATGCCGCTTCACATCATTCTATTCTTTATGTCTTAACTTCGGCAACTATTCTAGACATTCGTTAATGAATCTTAAACAATTATTAAATATATGACTAGCTATAACTCTGATCCGCTTTAGATCTCCTAGCAAAAATGAACAAATCAATTTGCAGACATACCTCAAACAAAACCGTGCACTGGGGTTCTTGCAGGACATATTTTGTGAGTTCAGCCGAAATGGTTTTACTTTATAGATATGTGCATCCGATGGTGGGGAATACAGAGACTCATCCAGGTCATGCCGGAGGCATTCAGGCTTCTCCATGGGTGAAGATGAGATGAGGGACCAGCCCGGGTCCTCTCCCCTTGAGACCACCGGACCGCCTGAAGCGGCGGTTGTTTCAGAACTCAATCGTCGGGGCAAAATGCGCGCTCAATTTTGGCCAGGGAGAATTATCCATAATGCTCCAGCTGCGGGGGAGGGGTTCTTGTCGTTGCATCAGCCGGAAATGTTGTAGAGCCGTGTCATGTCACGCGGCTTCATATATATCCATCAAGAATGATGATGACCATTCATTTCATCCAGTGGGGTTGAAAGTATGGAGCCGTGAGTTCTAAGATGGCTGATAAGGCCTATTTTGGCTCGAAATGTACTTTGACAATGTGGACAATGAATGCTTGACGTTTCTGGATGAGGATTTTCTGAAAAGGTTTTTCTGTTCTGTCTTTTCTTCACAGCTCTTGCAGTCCTGGTTGCCTCACAAGTGACTGCACCTTTGCGTAATGATGTACGCCACGAATTTCGGTCTCTGGCTGCAGTCTCCCAGGTGTCATGATTAATTCCAAAAGCATTCAGTGAGATTTTCAGAGTGTATTTAAAGCGTTTCCTCTGGCCGCCTTGGGAGCGTTTACCACAACGCAACTCGCCGTAAAATATTCGTTTAGGGAACCTGTGATCTGGCAAGCGAGTCAAGTGACCAGTTCAGCGAATCTGATTCTTCATTAATAGAGTGTGGATACTGGGCATGGACGCTCTTTCTAGGACTTCAGTGTCTGGGATCTTGTCTTGCCATTTAATCTTCAGTAACTTCCTAAGGCAGACTGTGTGGAAGTGGTTTAATTTCCTAGCGTGTCGCTGATAAACAGTCCAGGTTTCACAAGCATATAGCAGTGTGGATAATATAACTGCTTTGTAGACTTTCAGCTTTGTTTGCAGGCTTATTCCATTTCTGTCCCATACATTCTTGTACACTCTGCCAAAGGCCACGCTGGCCTTGGAGATTCTTGCATTTACTTCATCATCAATTGTGGCAGCTTGTGACACAGTGCTGCCAAGATAGGTGAATTTGTCCACAACACTTAGACTATGACCATTCACTTTGATATTCGGCACAGTGTGATTATTCCCTGGAGCTGGCTGGTACATAACTATAGTTTTCTCCACATTGATATTGAGCCCAAGATATATATATATATATATATATATATATATATATATATATATATATATATATATATATATATATATATATATATATATATATATATATATATATCGCCTGTAGTGTTGACGGTACATGTAGGGTGCCATGTGGTGAAAAGGTGTTTCAGGTTGATTGCCATGTAAAGAAATATTCTCAACCACATCAAGAAATGTGTCAACCGAAGTGAGAAAATATGTTAGCCAAATAGGAAATCAATCAACCATGTACCATGCCGGAAAACGTGGGCGGTCGTGAATCGCTATTTCACTCCATCCTTAGAGTCGTGGATCAGCTAAGTATTCCTGTCTCGACCACGCCATGTGGCCAAGCCATCAAGGTATTTACTTCTCGGACTTCCCCTTGGTCTGTTCCTTTCGATCTTGCCATTTGTCACCAAGTTCTCCAATTCATTTCTTCTCATAACATGTCCAAAAACTGTTGACTGTCAACGTCAAATTTCTCTAATCAATTTACGATTTTCATTTGTCTCCTGTAGTGCTTGGTCATTGGTTTTTCTGTCTGTTCATGGTATTCTTTGCATTCTCCTCAGAAACCACATTTCTGCAGCAACCAGATATTTTTTCAGCTTGACTGCTCACTGACCAAGTTTCACACACGTACAAAAGAACAGGCTCTATGTAGCACCTCAACACTCTTTTTCTCATTTCAATTGACACCTTTTTATTGGTCAGTATGTTTTTCATCTTGCTAAAGGCTAGTTCGCCATGGCGATTCTTGTTCTAATCTCTTCAAGGCATCTCCCATCAGATGTTATGACTGTTCCGAGATAATTGTACAGATTTGAAGAGTATTCCCATTTACTTGTATATTACATTGTGGTATTTCGTTCTTCCTAGTGACGATCATAATCTGTGTCTTTTTACAATTTAACTCTAAACCCAGTTATTCACTGTGCGCAACAACCATATCTACTAATTGTTGCAGATCCTGCTCATTGTCTGCAGTCAATACTGTATCATTTGCATATCTAATGTTATTGATGTGTCTTCCTCCAATGCTGATTCCATTTATATCTACTATATTTCTGAAAATATTTTCACTGTGCAGGAAAAAAAAAAGAAAGATCTGGAGACGTTACACATCCCTGCCTAACATCTCTCTTAATAGACTGATTGTGTTTCACTTCATTATCAATCCTTATGGCAGCTTGTTGTTTCCAATATATGTTTTTTAATCAGTCTAATGTCTTTCCCATCAATTTGCAGATCTGCAAGCATATCTACCATGTTGATATGTCTTACTTTATCGAAAGCCTTTGTGTAGTCAATAAGTGCAAAGATGTATATGTTTGTATATTTCAAATAGCTCAATCAAATTTATAAAGATGTCGACCGAACTAAGAAAAGGTATTACAGAAATTAGGAAAAACGTTGGCCAAGTTAAAAAAATATCTCGACAAAACATATAAAAAAGTAGGAAAATATGTCGGCCAAAGTAAGAAAATATGTTAGCCAAAGTAAATACATATGTTGGCCAGAACAAGGAATATGTCGACCGGAGAAAGAAAATATGTTAACCAAATTACGAAAAATGTTGGGTAAATTAAGAAAAATTAAGGACAAACTAAGAAATATGTATGGTAACGTAAGAAAAAAAAATGTTTACCAAGGTGAGAAAAGGGTGGTCAAAGTAAGTATTATATGCATGGCAAAGTAAGAACATTTACCAAATTGAGTAAAGTTGATATCCTCTTTAGACAAGATGTTAGCCAAATTAAGAAAAATCTGATAACCAAAACAAGAAAGATGTTAGCCAAACTAGGCAAAATAAGAGCCAAACAATGAAATATATATGGAAAAGTACGTTACAAAGTTGGCCAAAATAAGAAATGTGTTAACCAAATGAAGAAAATTATTATCCAAAGTAAGAAAAATGTCGACCAAAGTAGGGAAATTTGTTACCCAATTGGGAAAAAAAATATCGGCAAAATTAAAAAAAAATATTTCAACCAAATTTATAAATATCTCCCAAAACAAAACAAAAAACTTGTAAAAAGTATGAAAATGTTTTAGCCAAATGGGAAAAATGTTGGTCAAATACAGAAATTTCTCGACGAAACTTATAACAGAAAGGAAAATGTGTTGACCAAAGTAAGAAAAGATGTTACCCAAAGTGAGAAAGATATTAAACAAAGTGAGAAAATCGCTCTCACAACGTGTCGAATTGGCCTATTAACTTGACCAATTAACTTCACAAATTCCACATTGACTCTCACATTTTGTCCACTTGCTATTACAACTTGCTGACTTCCTTTCACAAAGTACCCTTGGGGGTTTACTAATAAAATTTACATATTAAATTTCGACAATAAAATTTAAACATTAATTTCGACAATAAAATTTAAAAATTACATATCTACATTAAACGTTCAAATTGGAAACAATAACGATATATTTAATTTTTAAATTTTATTGTCGAAAATTTAATTTTTAAATTTTATTGTTGAAAATTTAATTGTTACATTCAATGATAGTGACTTATTGCATAAGATACATGTATATCCTCCTGAGTAGTGACCACACTGGTCGATGACCATATTCGTTGTCTAAAAAAGCGTCTAGTAGGTTATATGACAATCGATTTATCTCCATTAGGTTGGGAAATTTGACCAATCAGCAGAGACGAGTCCATCGCATTATGCAAATATTTATATGGATACGTGCATTTTTTGTTGTGTTTTGGTGATGACTTGACAAATAACTTGTTAAATCACCAGAAAAACCCGGTGATGGAATGTCGATGACTTGAAAGTAAGTTATATTTTTATTGTGTTGTGTACGCAGACTTATAGACATGCCAAGCCAGTTCTTATTTATTGATGTTGTTTCTGTTTATTAACGGGTCGGGTGATAGTCGTAGTCCATTTGACCACTTTGCACAAAGTTTCGCACTAGTAGATCAGATGCTTGTCTGCTAGAATCTTTTGATGCACGTTAACTATCAGTATAATAATGACACAAGCAACGGTCGCACTGAAACAAGTTCACAGCAAGATCGTGAATATGGCGTTGACTATTATTAGTTCCTACAATTCCACAAAGTTAAATAACTCGACAATGTCTAGTGTCACACGTTTACTTGATGATAATATCACGAAGTTCTTACGATGATATGCTCATGATATTATTGTGTGATGGTCGTTGTCTAGGTAACGATACTCATGGTGTGTCAATGGAGATATCTGTCTTGCAATGTAACTCACCCCCGCAGTGCATATTCACCAGGCATTAAACAAGATTCCGTTGGCGCACATAATCCTTTATTACAGAAATAAGACGGGCAAACGGAACATGTTTAGACATCCAGAAACATAATGTAATCCATAGAATATAAATATCCTCCTCACAATTTAACCAGCACACATCAATGCCTTCTCACGGCTGGCTTCTAATCTCAATCCACAAGACAGGTAATCCAGCTACAATCCTCGGCTGGATCTCACACAATACAACCCACACATTGGGTTGGAGCCACTGCTCAACTATAGAACCCACTCTGGGGTTTGGCCTACACTCAATACAGAACCCACTCTGGGTTCAGGCCTGTCTTCACAACTAGCAGAACAACACAACCCGGAGCTCTCTCTGAAACGACCTGCCCCGCAGTCAGTCTCCTCTCTCACTGACTTTCCAGTCTCTTGACTTCACACAACACACCACTCTCTTTCGACCCATCCCCCCTGGGGTCCACACTCACCCTTCCCATTATTTCTAAGGACTGGCTGTTTACTCGTAGCCAGGTCAGTCACTTTACTGTCTCCCACTTTCATCTCCATTCTTTCTCATGCCCGGCCACTCAACTCAATGTCAGTGACCCAGGCTTATGTCATCTAGTTTAATAGATCAAATAGCGCAACAACATGATGTGCTGTTCACGATACTAGTATGCAGTATCAAGACCTAAAACATTTTCCAAATCTTTGTTTCAGTCGGTGATGAACACTTTAGCCATAACGTCACCAACTATGGGAGACTAATGATGCTGTTTACACTTGGCATGTGTCTAGGTAAACATCTAGTTGATAATTCTTACAATGTGGATGTGAATTTCCAAGACGTGGAAGATGTCTACGTCAATTGACAGGGACTTAATACCCGTAATAGTTGCCTCTCGCTTTGATTCCGAGACCGGTTAAGACCAGGGATGGAGTTATTGCCTTTTCATAGCACAAAGCCTGGGCTAAAATACAGAGATCATGTAGTTGTCCATGCAGCATGATCCCTCTCTCGGCCTGCCTAGTTCACTTCAGAGGAAAGGTAACACCTATACATCTGGAACAAGACAAGCTGCAGAAGCTGCCGGATCAGCAAAGCAATGCTCTAACTGTCCGCCTGTCGGAGCTTCGATCATAGACCAGCTGCCAACCAAGGCTTAGGGCCTGATCTTCCCTGCCATGACATTTTGTCTTTAGGTTGTATTTCCTCTCATCAGGGTAAGGCTTGTACCCACCCAATTGCGATCTTCCGCCCGAAGCCGCTGGCACAATGTGGGGTGTCGGGTTTGGTAAGCGCCACCCAACGTTCGGCGCTAACAGAAAGCAGGTAGTACCGTCTACTGTCATACAGTAGCTCAGTCATATCTGACTAAGACGTACACTAAGCCATATCCACTACAACCAATAATACCGAGCATATTTCATTTTTTAAGTTATTCATTTGAAGAGCTGAAACCTATGATGATAGTTTTATCTTATCTAGCTACTAATCCACTCAACCACCCCTTGACAACGAATTTCATTAAGTCTTACCCACCACATAAAATAATAAACGTGATCTTGAAATTAAAACGTTTAAGAAAATAAATAAATAAATAAATAAAATTCTCAAAAAGGGAGGTAATATAAAAAGAACGATTATTTATTCATGAGATATGTCCCCTGCACCTCCTTCTTTCCACTTACTATTTAATCCATATCCTCCCGTTCCTCCTTCTTTGTTCTTAGTATTTTGTGGATAGTATCTCTATTTTACTCTGGACGGACGGAGAGACTGACAGACAAGAATACATATGAGAATGATCACAACGTTCTGCAAAGGACATGCAACACATGTTTACTTCGCAATTGCTTTCTCAGCTTTCTCAACTGCCATTGCTTTTCTCAGCGGTCATTGATCTCTCAACGGTCATTGCTGTCTCAACTGCCATTGCTCTCTCAATGGTTATTACTGTCCTCAACGGTAATTGCTGTCTCAATGGTCATTGCTCTCTCAGCGGTTATTGCTGTCTCAATGATCATTGCTCTCTCAACGGTCATTGCTCTCTCAATGGTCATTGCTCTCTCAACAGTCATTGCTTTCTCAATAATCATTTCACTCTCAACGGTCATTGCCCTCTCAACGGTCATTGCTCTCTCAACGGCCATTGTTATCTCGACGGTCATTGCTCTCTCAGCGGTCATTACTCTCACAACGGCCATTGCTCTCTCAATGGTCCTTGCTCTCTTAACTACCACTGCTCTCTCAATGGCCCATGCCTTATATAAGGGGCGTTCATTTGAAATCCGTTCGTGCCGCACCGCGAGTAATTGCGTACGTTGAACATGATCATATCATAGTCATGTGATAAATACTGACCAATGAATAAAAGTGCACGTGCTTATCGTCCCATGATGCATAGGTTCTGTTTCTGAACGTTGAGAAAATGGTCAGGGTTGATCCAAAATCCGCCCAAAGAAGCTCAAAGAGCGGTGATTCAGTATTGTTTTGTTTGTTTGTTTTTTTTCATTTGAAGGATGTCAACCAGTGGACATTAATCGAAGAATGCAGCCAGCGTACGGTAACAAATGTGTGTCGAAGACAACAGTGACAGACTGGGCACGAATGTTTTGGAAAGGACGTCAGTTCACGACATATCTTCGAATATTGTTGCAACAGAAAAACCATCGCCAAAATTGATGCAGCAGTACAGATGAACCGCTGTCGAAGCATACGTTATCTAGCGAAAGAATTGTATGTGTCAATGGGTCAATTGAAAAGGTCGTTCGTAAGACACTGCAATATTGGAAGGTGTGTTCACAGTGGGTACCGACCACCTGTTGACCGACCACCAAAAAGAGGAACGCATGTGATGGTGCATGAAACACTTGCTGCGTTACAGAGTGTAGGGTGATGCATTCCTCTTTCGCATAGTGGCAGGCGATGATTCATTGTGTCACCACTTTGAGCGAAGCAGCAAAAGAAAGAGCACGCAATGAAAGCATGCTGGATCACAAAACGCCAAAAACAAAAAAAAATTCAAGATAGAGGTTTCCGCTGGTAAAATTATGCTGAGCGCATTTTTTGACCATAAAGGGCTATTGTTGGCCGTCTTTCAGTTATCAGTTATCAGTTGGGGTATCTTCGTTGCACTCCGGACATGTCCATAGGTGCTCAGATCCTCCCCCCAGCATATGCATCAGCGTCCGGTGGCTAATAGTGCCAGTTCTGTGTTGGTTGACGAGGCGCTTTGTTTTCCCGATGTACCTCTCGCGTCTGGCTGTGCCGATTCTTACTCCCAGGTCTTTCATCCTGGACAGCGATGTGGAATCATTGACGTCAAAGTCCTCTGTTCTCGCCATATCTTTAAGGCCGTCTTTAAAGAACCTGATGTCAACATCAACTATACCCACTACTTGCAAACACTAGACAAGCTGCAAACAGCCATTAAGAATAAATGATCCGGCATGCTTTCTCGTGGTGTGATTTTATTGCACGATAATGCTCGTCCGCATGTCGCAAAGATTGAGCAGGAAGTATTAGCAACGAAGAAGTGGGACATTCTTCAACATCCAGCCTATAGTCCTGATTTGTCACCATGTGATTTTCATTTGTTCGGACCTCTTTAAAACATCTCTCAACGGGAACGATGTCAAACAGATGCAGACGTAATGAACGCGGTAAACACTTGGTTCAGTGAGCAACCACAATCTTTTTATGCGGACGGCATTCGCGGCCTACCTAAGCAATGGGATGCTTGTCTCAATGCCTACGGCGACTTCTTCTGACTAACCCATGGTGCATAATTGATTCAAAATGAACGCTTTGTTTAATTCTACCACACCTGTTAATGTTTCTTTCATGCTTTTGTAATAAAGCCATTAGAACGGGTTTCAAATGAACGTCCCTAATACCATGAAAATCAACAGACAGCGATCTGTTTCCAAATATCCAGCAACTGATCTCGAATTCTGGACTTGGTATGTCACGGATTTGTGAAACTGCCTTTTTCTAAATCCTTATGCCACGGACACAGTGGGGAAATGCAAACTTGAAAATAAAAATGGTGTTTGAGTGGGCAGATTGACTGATTCAATGCCCAAGGATAATGTGACCTTCCATTTGAACAGAAGGACGACGTATGCCATGCTAGGGTCGTCGAGTTATTTGTTTCGTTTAGTGGTATCCTCCGCAATTTCAATGCTCAGTGAACGGACATTTACATGATAATGCTTGTTAATTTTATTGTGTACCATGTTTGGTCCAAACCTACCTTTTTATTTGGCACTACATCACTTAAGAGGTAAGTGTATGTTGGGCCTGAATCCAGATTGTACCCATAGACCGTCACGCTTTTGGGAGACTGGTGTCAAGACAAACATTGGGCTCATCCGTCCCTAGACAACTTTCTTATCCGTTGTTAACTTCAGATGTCAGGACTAGGGCACTTCATTCTCGAGTGTTCCCTTTCTAAAGTCACCTAACTTTTTTGTCAATGAGGTGTGTTCGGCCGCAGGTTGTTTTCCTGTAAACATCTTTATAGATTAGGCCAGCGCGTTCCAACCTGTGCGAGGTGTTCCTCTATTGTATTTGTTGGTTGCTTGGTTGGTTGGTTGGTTGATTGGCTGGCTGGTTGGTTGATTGGCTGGTTGGTTGGTTAATGCGCTGGCTGGTTGGTTGATTGGTTCGTTGGTTGATTGATTGGTTAGCTGGCTGGCGGGTTGGTTGGTTGGTTGGTTGGTTGACTGGCTGGCTGGTTGGTTGGTTGACTGGCTGGCTGGTTGGTTGGTTGGTCGACTAGCTGGCTGATTGGTTGACTGCTAGTTGGATGGTTGGTTAATTAGTTGGTCACTTGGTTAATTGCTTGGTTGGTTGGGTTGGTGGTTGGTAGGGTGGGTGGTTGGTTAGTTGGTTGACTGGCTGGCTGGCTAGTTGGATGGTTGGTTAGTTAGTTGGTTACTTGCTTGGTTTGTTGGGTTGATGGCTAGCTAGTTGGTTGGTTGATTTGTTGACTGGCTAGCTGGCTGGCTAGTTGGTGGGTTAGTTGCTTGATTATTGCGTGGATGACTGGCTGGCTGGTTATTTGAGTGGCTGGTTGGTTGGTTGATTGATTGGCTGGCTGGCTGGTTGATTTGTTGGCTGGCTAATTGTTTGGTTGGCTGATTAATTGTTTGGTTTGTTGGTTGGTTGGCTGGCTGGCTAGGTGGTTGAGAATCCCATGGAAGACTTGAGATTAACCGATTTAGTGCCAATCAAAAATTGCGTTTGGCACACAACAAAATGAACAAATACAATATAAATTTACGTTCACTGAGCATTGAAACTGCGGAAGATAGTCGACACAAACCAAATAACACTATGACACTACTTTGGCGATACATCGCCATTCTGTCCAAATGGGACGTTATATTTGAATCAGTTAAAGAGGATGAGCAATGGACCAGTAACTTATGTCAATACATTTAATAGCATGAACAAAAATTACAAAACTAGCAATATCCTCAAAGACAACTTCAGTATATAATATATCGCTACCAGTAATAACTTCCACGCCACCACTACCAGCATCAACATCGTAAAAGGCATCAGCAACATATATTACTACCAGCAATGCTTCCAAATCATCACGACCACCATTAGCAACCACAACAACAACAACAACAACAACAACAACAACAACAACAACAACAACATTCCACTAAAAGTACATGTATGCTTGTGCAACCTCAATTCTTGCCGCGATCTCTCATGTTATAAATACAGCTACGATACACGAAGAAGTTTGAGGGTCTGGATGCACACACGTTCACTTTTGCGTCATCATTTTCTGCAGGATATCCTCGCAATGTGTACAGATGTGAAAGACAACCTACTTAGCCACGGTACAACAGTGCTCTTGTGAAGGGCACCCAGAAAACGAGGCGTAGGTCGAGTGACGAAGGTTATACACCCGCCAGTCTTTTGTTTATAAAGGAGGCCTATAAAAATATTTATATTCAAGTTGGAACAAAAAAAAAGAAATCTTGCGTAACTGCTGTCGTCATCGAACACTGCGGTTTGGCCGCTTGTGGAATGCTAACCAGTGTGTTAAGAGATGTGTAAATCGTAGCCACCTTTTGCAGCCGTCTGAATGTGGTTGACAGAGGTAGATAGAGTGTATTGATTAGAGAAATATAGAGAGGGAGAGAGAGAGAGAGAGAGAGAGAGAGAGAGAGAGAGAGAGAGAGAGAGAGAGAGAGAGAGAGAGAGAGAGAGAGAGAGAGAGAGAGAGAGAGAGAGATAAAGAGAATACAAGTAACAACAAGTTAAATACAGTGATACCTCGGTGTTCGTTGGCTCCGATTATCATCGGTTCCGGGTTTCGTCGAGTATTTCCGCGAAAAAGTTGTCTCGGTTTTCGTCCATTACCTCGGATTTTGTCGGCGTGCCCACGTGACCTAGCTGCCAATTTTGCGAAAACAAAGGGACCCACGCTTACCACTGTGTGTGTGTGTGTGTGTGTGTGTGTGTGTGTGTGTGTGTGTGTGTTTTTAAATTATTGCTAGTGCTAATATTACAACTACATGTGATTACTGCATATATAGTACTAGACGACCCGGCCCGGCTTCGCCCAGACCCTGGCGGGGAGCGTCTCATTGAATTCAAATACATTTCTCTAAGCGCACAGAGTACGCGTTCAGCCCCTGCTCCCGTTCCCTTTCCCGTTGCTCGTCTGTTTCTGATGCTCCCTTCCCCGTTCCAGTTGCTCGTATTTCAGTTGGATCCGCGGGAGTGAGAACAACATCTTTACAAAATTTCATCTCAATCGGATGGACCGTTCGGGAACGCATAAAGGACACACACACAAAGAAATATTACTGTTCACAACTAATTTCTGGTTCTGCTCTCGTTCCCGTTGCTCGTATGTTTCTGATGCTCCCTTTCCCGTTACCGGTGCTCGTATTTCAGTTGGATCCGCGGGAGTGAGAACAACATCTGTACAAAATTTCATCTCAATCGGATGTTCCGTTCGGGAACGCATAATCGATTTTGGATTTTGCCGATTGTTTTCAGACGGATTATCATGAGAAAACCGAAGCATTTCTGTGGGATGGAGCCGCGGGTCCGGCGGTGCAGACATAAATGAGCTACATCTGGAGAGGATGATTTGCATGGTGATGAGGAGGCGGTATGGGAGGCACTTAGCGTGTGGGGGAACACGCGGGCGGACACTGAATCCATCAGCATGCAATTATTTGTTGGTTACCGAAGAAGAGGGCAGAACACATGTGAGAATGTCCAGATTGCATTGATATCGATTTTTATGTCATAATTCATATCTGGAGTTAAAGATAGCAAATGTTTGTGAAACAAAGTGTTAAAGTAGCAACAGTTTGTGAACGAAACTGATATAGCAACAGGCAATGATGTAATAGGTCAAAGTAATGGCAGTTTTTGTCGCTGAAAATGAAACTCAGTTACAAGAATATATATATATATATATATATATACACACACACACACACACACACACACACACACACACACACACACACACACACACACACACACACACAAACACACACACTTGAATAGGAAGTCAAGCAGATAAACAGAGGTAGTGGTTATTGCAAAGAAAATGTATACACATAAATGCAGCATCAACTTGGATGGAACCAATCTGAAAAAAAGTCAATGCATTTAAGTCAATAATTGCTGGAGTCGATTGCAACGCTCTGTTAAAGAACATGTAACTAATTAAGTTTAGTAAAAAAAAATAAAAAAATAACGTCATGTGTGTTTGTAAGTTAAAGTAACAACAAAATAAAGTCACATCTGTTTATGAAAGAAACAGTTAAAGAAGCAGCAGCGAGAAGGTTTGCAAGAGGTCTATGCATGAAAGTACCGTTAATAACATCTTTATTTAGCAATATAATGTAGCCTTTTGTGTGACATAGATTACGAGATGTATAGTAGCCTGTAGTCGTTTTCTAGATTAGGCCATCAATACAAGCAACACATCGTTTGTTTTTTGTTTCTGCCTGTTTAAAAATGTTTAACTTGTTGCAATAACCCATTTCTTTAATTAAGAGGTTAAAGGCAATAGATCGACTTCATTGCACCGGGTTCTCTCATTTGGCTCGGTAATCTTTCTGCAGACCAGTCTGTCGAAAGCGTCGCAAAGAGCAACAACTCCGTAGTATAAGCGACAATCCACAGGAACTCCAGGAAAACTGCACGTGAACCAAATGTTGGTGTACGAAAACGAACCCGCGACTCCCGTATCGCGAGGCAGGTGGTGAACCAGTTAGCCAGGGAAATATCCAGCCTCTTTCTCTCCCACGCCCATTCAACGTTTCGAGAGGTAGGAATGCGTTCTTCTTTGGCGTTGAGTCCAGCATGGGTCACGAAGAGGTCCGTGACCTGAAAGTCTTCATTTATGGAGTCTTCGTGGCGAAGTGGTTACGTTGCCTGTCTGGCGTTCTGATGGTTGACGGTTCGATTCTGGCCTACATCGTTCGTTTCACGCGTGCAGATTTCGCGTAGACACCCAGGGGTCGTCGCTGGAGCTATGGTGTTCGTGATTTGTGCGACGCTTTCACTAGGCCGCCCTTCGAAAGAGACCGAGCCATATTGGATACAATCCGGTGTGATGAAGTCGTTCATCTTGCCTTTTAAAACAGTTTTTACAACCGTTAAAGGTCTTCACTGGTCTCTGACAGTTTTTACACAAGTTAAAGGTCTTCACTGGTCTCCGACAGTTTTTACAACCGTTAAAGGTCTTCACTGGTCTCCGACAGTTTTTACAACCGATAAAGGTCTTCACTGGTCTCCGACAGTTTTTACAACCGATAAAGGTCTTCACTGGTCTCCGACAGTTTTTACAACTGTTAAAGGTCTTCACTGGTCTCCGACAGTTTTTACAACCGATAAAGGTCTTCACTGGTCTCCGACAGTTTTTACAACTGTTAAAGGTCTTCACTGGTCTCCAGCAGTTTGTCTGGCAGAGTTACTCCAGTGGGGCCCGGATGTTCATTCCCTCTCTAGCCACGTCTGGGCAGTCTTAACGTGGCCATAGGGATTTGATTCCAATGCATGTTCTTTATAGGATGTAGCGGTCAACACCACCCCCTTGTACAGTGGAACTTCTGTTAACTGTCACTCGTGTAGCCGTTATTTTATATTATCTGTCATTGTCTTTAAAACACTGCGTGAATATCAATAAACAGACATCTTTAAAATTGTTCACAGATTACTTTTACACCCTTTGTAGGACTAAACAATGAAAACACCACACCAGAAGAAGTAACAGATTGGTTGGAATGTGACAAAATGGATTGAGGATTTGAAATTTTGAACGATGATGAAATTGTTTCTGGTGTGACTACCATTGCAGAAAAAGAAATTGATGACGACGAAGAATCAGTTCTTAACCAAAAACCTACAACTAGCCATTCAGAAGCAGAAACAATGGTATCGAAGTGCATCGACTGGTTTCAAATGCAGGAGGAGGAAAATGCAACACAGATCCTACTTCTGTGTAAGATGCGGAACACGGCCGCGCAGCCAGCTCGAGATTCAAAGACACTGAAAGAGATGACAGATTATTGTACAGTAAGGTAGATTTATAGTATTACAATACATTTTCGTACATGGCTACTCTCGTATTGAAGATTATATTGATCGTTTTGTAAAATTAAATACTATATGCACGTATTATTCATTTTAAAGGATTTTATTTTCATTTTCTTTCCAAGCCCGCAATGAAATCACGTTACTGTACGTATGTATGTAGAGATTTCTGTTATCCGTCTATTCGGTTATCCGTCACAGCCCTAGTCCGTAAGATGACGGTTAATCGAAGTTTTACTGTATTAGACAACTTTATGTTCAGTAGTTTGCCATTGCTGTCTAAACGAGAAGTGAACGCTGAAGGTCAAATGACCTGTGTAGAGAATTAATCCGCTATCCTGCGCATGAATATTAAATCTCGCGGAAACATTAGGGATAGACAAGGTTACAGAAATAACACGGGTATATTAGTCAAAGTTTTAAAAAGCATGTTCTTTACATGACGTCGCAATCAACCCCCGCATTTGTGGCTATTTATGATTGAATGAGGAGTGGCTGGCCGAGTGGCTAAGAACGCAGGATTCTCCTTCGGGAGACCGGGTTCGAATCATTGGTAAGTTGTGGATTGTATTCTGTCGGGGTCAAAAAGAAAACACTAACCTGCACAGTTCGCGGCGACTGCAATAGCCAGGCGGCCTTAATTCCTACACCGCAAGGTACTATAGGCAGAAAGAAAATGACAGTTTTTTTTTGGTGTGTGTAATGATTTAAAAGGCAATGTTTACGTTCAGTAGTTTGATATGTATTTATGACGACCGACACTCACACCATGAAAATCAGCACAAAGCGGCCTGCGTACAAATCGTGCGCAGCTGATTTGGAACCCTCAACTCGGTATTATGGAGCACTGTGACACACATCCTTGACCCTTAAGCCACAGCGCTGGCTAAGTCAAAATAATCTGGATGTATAAGGTTAAAGTAACAACATGCATGAATATGACTAATGCTTTTGCACTTGCTTTAGAGGCTGGACGGTTGATGGTAGCAACGTTTCTTAAATCTTGAAGGTGAAGGTATGCACTGAATGAAGGTATTTACTTCAGAGGCTGGACAGTTGATGGTAGCAACACCTCTCGGATCTTTTAGCTAAAGGTGTGAACTGAATGAAGGTAATTTACTTTAGAGGCTGGACAGTTGATAGTAGCAACGCCTCTCGGATCTTTTAGCTGAAGGTGTGAACTGAATGAAGGTAATTTACTTTAGAGGCTGGGCAGTTGATAGTAGCAATGCCTCTCAGATATTTTAAGTGAAACAATGGACTGAATGAAGGTATTTGCGATAGAGGCTGGACAGTTGATGGCAGCAACGCCTCTCAGATTATGTAGGTGAGGATATGCACTGAATCAAGAGAGTCGTTGTAGCACCATCTATAGCATGATAGCCTGGCGGCGCATTGGCCATGGGTTCCAATTCACAAAGAGGTGAATTTATTTTTAAAAATTATCCATGCTCCCAGTCCGACTAGCCTAAAATGAGTATCAGTAAATATTCGAGAAGTAAAGTCGACCGGCGTGACACTGACTACATGAGCCCTCTACTTAATAAGGCCAACATAAGACATGGACAGCCAGACAAACCAATGACCAAGTCCTGCAAGAAACAAATGAAAATCCTAAACTGGTTAGAGAAATTAGACGTAAACAGCCAACATTTTTTGGTCACGTTATGGGAAGAAATAAATTGGAGAACTTGGTGACAACTGGCAAGATCGAGGGGGAAGAGAACAAGGGCAAGGGAGAGAAGTAAATACCCGGATGGCTTGACCACGTGGCATAGCCGAGACATGAACAATGAGCTGATCCACGACTCTGGTGATCGAGTGAAATGGCGAAACATGACCGCCCACGCTTATAGGCAAGGCACATGATGACGATGAAGACATTTATGGTGACTCGATATTATAAACTGACACAGCTGATTCAGTGCCGAAGGATAATATATTGTCAAATGTGACCTCTCTTTTGATCAGAAGGACGATATATCGCAATACTTCGGTCATCGCGTTATTTGTTTTGTTTCGTGGTATCTTCCGCAATGTTAATGCTCAGTGAACGGTAATTAACAGTATAATACTTGTCCATTTGATTGTGTACCATGTTAGGTTACACCTACTTTTTGTTTGCCACTAAACAAGTTAAAGGATGTGTTGAAGGGAAAGATGCAGGGGAAGCGCGCAAGAGGAAAACAGTGATATAGGATAGTTAGCAACATCGAGAGGCCTGGGGGAAAAGCTGACGTAAATGTACGAGTACAATAACAAGGCAGGCCAGACAGGGGTCGAAGACCAGGTTCGGGCAACCTTCAATGTGGAGATGACATTTGATTGATTGAATGATGGATCGATTATCTGGTCATGTACTAGGAGTGAACTTCTGCGCTTGAGGCGGACTCACAAAACCTAACAGCCACAATGTATGAAAGCAATGAGTTTCTATTTTTATTTTAATAAGTGTATGACAAAAAATCGAGACAGGAACACGGAGCTGATCCACGACTCTGGTGATCGAGTGAGATGGCAGAACATGACCGCCCACGCTTATCGGCATGGCACATGATGGATGGATGACCAAAAAAAAAAAAAACCTCGTTTCCACTTGTCACGACCGGAGATGAATCATTCGACGACGACTTTCACTTACAGCGAAAAAAACATCCCTCTACTTCCTCTTTCTCCGCCCCTTCTTCTTCTGCTTATTCTTTTCCTAACCCTTCTACATTGTCTCCTCCTCCGTCTGCCGCTCCAGACGTATTCTTCTTCTCCTTCTCGTTCAGAGGCTACTCCTACTTTTTCTTTTCAGTTACCAGCTGCATCTCTTCCTAATCCTACTTCTTCTTTTCCGTTTCTGGCTGCATTTCTTCCTAATCCTACTTCGTCTTTTCCGTTTCCAGCTGCATACCTTCCTCATCCTACTTCTTACTTTTCATTTCCGGTTGCATATCTTCCTCATCCTACTTTCCCCCCTATCCCACTTCTTCTTCTTTGTCTGCGCTGCTGTATTTCCTCTTCTTCTTTGTTTCCTTTTTTGTCTGCTATTACATCTCCCCCTCCTCTCCTCCTCCTTCTTCTTTCTCTCCATCCTCTTCCACTTCTCCTTCTTCTTCTTCCTCACTCCCTTCTTCTTCTTCTTCTTCTTCTTCTTCTTCTTCTTCTTCTTCTTCTTCTTCTTCTTCTTCTTCTTCTTCTTCTTCTTCTTCTTCGTTTTTCGTATTCAGACGATTGTCTATGATAGCAGTACGACTCAGATCCACGCCAATTAAAGTGGCGGGAGCCGGTTAAAGTCCCCCAGAATGATAGAAAAAACTGATCTTCATGTTTGTCGTCTTCTAGCTCACAAATGCAAGATGCAGGTGTTGTTTGTCCACCAAGAATGGTGATGACCATTTGTTTCATCCAGTGGAGTTGAAAGTATGGAGCCATGAGTTCTAAGATAGTTGGTAAGACCTATTTTGACTCGAAATGGTCTTTGACAATGTGGACAAAGAAAGCTTGACGTTCCAGGAGGAGGTTCTCCTGCAGTATTTTTATTGTCCAGCCTTTTTTTTTTCATGGCTCTTGCCGTCCTGTTTGCTTCACAAGTGATTACGCCCTTGTGTAATGATGTACGCCACGAATTTTGGTCTTTGGCAGCAGTCTCCCAAGTGTCGTGATGAATTTTAAAAGCTTTTAGTGAGATCTTCAGAGTGTCTTAAAGGGTTTCCTCTGGCCACCTTTGGAGCGTTTACCACTGATAAAGGTACTCCCACAGCATATATCGCACCTGGGGTGTGGAGTGTCAGGTCTTCTCATATTCTAGACCACGTCATATGGGATTAAGTGACCAGTTCTCTGTCTATTATTAGTAAAACAATTACCAGTAAACTACACACATCCATTGTTTGGAACCTGCGCAGAATAGCAAGATTAGAGTGAGTGAGTGAGTGAGTGAGTGAGTGAGTGAGTGAGTGAGGGAGTGAGGGAGTTAGTAAACTAGTTAGTTAGTTAGTTAGTAAATTAGTTTGTTAGTTAGTAAATTAGTTGGTTAGCTAGTTAGCTAACTAGTTAGTTAGTAAATTAATTAGTTGGTTAGTTAGTAAATTAGTAAATTAGTTAGTTAGTAAATTAATTAGTTAGTAAATTAATTAGTTAGTTAGTAAATTAGTTTGTAAGTTAGTTAATTAGTTAGTTAATTAGTAAATGAGTTAGTTAGTTAGTTAGCTGTTAAATTAGTTAGTAAGTTAGCTAGTTAGTTAGTTATTAAATTAGTTTGTTAGTAAATTAGTTAGCTAGTTAGTTATTAAATTAGTAAGTTATTAAATAGTTTGTAAATTAGTTAGTTAGTAAATTAGTTAGTTAGTAAATTATTTAGTTGGTTAGTTGGTAAATCAGCTAGTTAGTTAGTTAGTTATTAAATTAGTTAGTCAGTTAGTAAATTAGTTAGTTATCAATTTAGTAAGTAAGTAAGTAAGTAAGTAAGTTAGTTAGTTAGTTAGTTAGTTAGTTAGTTAGTTAGTTAGTTAGTTAGTTAGTTAGTTAGTTAGTTAGTTAGTTAGTTAGTTAGGTTTCAACTTCACGGCAAAGGGTCGACCCCATTATGCTCCGTCCCTGTGCCAGTGAATATCACACAAAATGCTCCTTACTGCCCCGTGTGAAAAGTTGAGACTAGAGTGGTATGACACAAATGTACATAATCACAAATGTGGAACACCAGTGACTCTGAAGTTGAAGAAGAGAACTCGGTGTTGGACGGGGGGAAATTGAGGAAATCTGAGAATAGTATAGCTAGAATCGTCTTTGTCTGGAATGTATAGGGCAAATGAAACAGCGAATTCAAGACAAAGATAAATACAAGGGGGAGGGCATGTGGGTAGCTGCGATAGATAGTTAAAGAAATGACGGACTGCAGTCATTTAGCGTATGCTCCAATGGGGGATAATAGGCAGAAGAGGGCAATAACAGGTAATTGAATAACGAAGACACAAGCAATAGATTGCACGGTGTAAAGAATAGAATATTTCGCTGCATCTCGTCAGGTACATACTGCTGAAATCACACAACATAAAGTAAAATACTAGATAAATCCTTCAAGCTGAAATATACACATGTTCGCACAGTAATTTCAATTGTCTTGCCAGGCCATAAATCTTGCAATCTATTGTTTGTGTCTTTGTTATTCAAATTCACTACGGGAAAATATTGTTTTGATTTCCAATAACAAGTATGTTATTGAAACAGTACAATTAATGAATAAACACTGCTTTATCAGTAATAGTACCACTGGCACCTTGCCGCCTTGACATACGATAGTTATTGCGCTTATAAAAAATATAAAAGACATGAAAGTTAACACCAATACATATGGAACAAGACAAACTGCCGGATCAGCAAGGCAATGCTCTTACTGTCCGGTTGTCTGAGCTTCCATCCCATACCGGTTGCCGACCGAGGCTTAGGGCCTGGTCTGCCTGGTTTCCTTCTATAATGTGTGACATATAGACGGCTGCAACGGCTTACACACGTGCACACTTACGTGTTTAGATAAGAATAAAAAAGCAGGGTAAATTTAGCACGCGCAGGTAATACAGTGTGTAATAGCTTGAAAAATAGGATACCGAAGTCAAAGCGATATCAAAGAAACAGATCGTAACTAAATATACTTCATCACCTTCTTCTCTTCCCCCATTGATCTCAGTGAAGTGTTGGGGGAGATGTAAACATCTTGTATTCTTTCTAATGCTGTTTGTATGTTTGTATTAATTTCTCTAAGGTTGTTCTTGATACCATCATTTCATCCTTTACGTGGTCTTTCTCTTGCTCTGTTTACATTGTATTTCAACAGTATGGCAGATGGTAGTAGAGCGTTCTTGTGAGGTGGCCAAACTATTTAATCTGTTGTTCTTTATTCAAGCGCATGACTGGTTTCAAACCCAGTCGTCTTCTTACTTCCTCTTTCCCAATTATATCTCTCACGGTTACTCCCGCAGCTCCTCTAAGAGATTTTATTTTTGTTGTTATGATTTTGGGCTCATTAGTTGCAGTAAGCATCCATGTTTGACACTGGTAGCATAATGTTCGCCAAACAAAATAACACACAACAACAACAACAACAACAACAACAACAACAACAACATAGGTCTCATGAGATTTGCTTGAGTACTTATAGGTACCTTGTTATGCCACAGAAGTGGTGCTAGTTGTTCCAGTACCTGAATTGCCTTTGCACAACTCGTGCTGATTTCTCTATTCTTTGCACCATCTGAAGTGAAAATTGACACTATATATTTAAATTCACTGGTTCGTTTATCTTCTGAGTTCTTTATTTTCATTGGCATGGTTTCTCATTGTCTGCCTGTCACCATTATCTCTGTCTTTTCAATGCTTATTGTCATGTTATATTACTCACACTTAGAACTGACTTCCCGCAGAAGTCGGATGTGTCGGCATAACGGCGCAAGAATGCAGCTCTGCTGTAAACAGGCACAACGCAATCACATCCAGAAAAGAAAAAAAAACACTCCGGATGAACGCAGAAGAAGAAGAAGAAGAAGAAGAAGAAGAAGAAGAAGAAGAAGAAGAAGAAGAAGAAGAAGAAGAAGAAGAAGAAGAAGAACTGACTTGACTTACTTGGTTCTGAAGACTCTCTTCATAAAGTACTATTATAACTTGGACGTCCGCAAGTAATAATGTACAATTAAAGTATTTGTAAATGACGTTATTTTGGGGCAAGTACAGAAATTAAGATACAGTGTGTATTATTAAAGAATGTGCAGTGTTTGAAAATATTGTCGGTCCAAGTTTTGTATTCACCCTCTGTAAAGTTCGTGCAACGTAATAGGGAAATGCAAAATTTGGACAGGCAATATTTTCAAACACTGCACTGTCATTAATAATATACCCTGTATCTTTCTGTTGAGCCAATTGAGAAAGAAATGGCAAACTACTAAACATAAACCTGTTCAGGAATCACGAACATCCAAAAATACTGGGGTTGACTGTTACGTACTGTAAAGGATATGCAACAACTTTCTACGCATATGAATAACATCATACGGAAGATGCACCACAGAGATAAAGAACAGATTAAGACAAGCGAAAACTTAATTCTATTAAATGAAGAACATTTGAAGCAAGAAGTCCTTGTCATTGGAAGTTAGGAAAAGAGCTCTTGCACGTCACATACAATCAGTTTTAACATACGGCTGCGAGTCCTGGACAATTAGTAAACAAGGTACAACAAAAAACATCCATGTCAGCCTTGTAGATGTGGTTTTATAGAATATTACTGAAAATTCATTGGACGACCAACAAGAGTAATCTGAACATTTTGAGGAAGGCTAACTAGCAATGACAACTTATCACAGACATCAGTAAGGGGCAGTCTTCAATTGATTGGGGAGGAGGGTGGGGGCGGCACTGCACATTATGAGAAGACAAAAACCGGAATATGTTGTGACAACTGGAACGATTTGAGGAAAGAGAGATAGAGAAAGACAGCGAGATAAAATTATGGTCTCTTATGTCATGGCACGGAATGGAGTCCGCACACGACCCGATACAAGCCGCTGGAGTTCACAAGAAGCGAAGAAGCATGATCGCCCTCGCCAGTCGGCAAGGCGCTTAATGAAGCGTGCTTGTATGCGTTATACACGTCATTGTCAATTACAGAGCAACCCCGTAGAACATTGAAGTAGCATGAAAGATAAAGTCACAGGTCATTGATTGGCATTTGTGTACGAGGGGGCTTCAAATGAAAACCTTAAATGTGTTTTGTATATGTGTGTGTGTGTGAGAGAGAGAGAGAGAGAGAGAGAGAGAGAGAGAGAGAGAGAGAGAGAGAGAGAGAGAGAGAGAGAGAGAGAGAGAGAGAGAGAGAGAGAGAGAGAGAGAGAGAATATATTCTGAAAAAGTAAAGAACAAATGTATCTTTTTCGATATAGTCATCATTGCGTTCAATGCAAGTCCACTGGCGCCGATGAAGTGCTTGGATTTCTGTCGAAAAATCGACTCTGGGGTCACTGCTCGGTGTGCCTGATCTAATCGTGAACAGTCTGTCATAGAAGTCACGCCGTTTTGAAACTTTCGACTCCACTCATACAACTTGCTGGACTGACCTTCATTCGCCCTTGGATTTCTATAGGTTTGACCCCTTCACTGATTAAAAACGGATTACAGAACAATTTTCATCTTTGCTGCATGTCAGCACCGTGATGTCACCTGCTTAACACTCTTGACATCCTTAACAACAATACTGACAGGTTACAAGGCAATGAGGTGGTTACTGTAATTTCTATCACACTTTTAAGGTTTGCATACGAAGCCCCCTCGTATGAGAGATCAGTCTTATCCTGATACAATACAACATAACAGATTAATAATAATCTCGCAGGTATTGATTAGCACACGTAGAAGCAGAAAACGAGTAGAGATCAGAAGGCACACTCAGCCATATCTATTACTGTGTCTCGTGTTGTACAGAACAGCTGTTACTCTGACTCACGCGGTTTCGTCATTGTTTATATCACCGCTGCCGGTCTCCATGGCCGTGTGGTCAACACAGTCGCGCTCTGAAGGTCGTGGATTCGTTCAGGGACTCCGTCATTCAGTTCACGGTTGGGGTATTTATGGAGACCCCTGGGGTCCTGGCGAAGTTTTAAAATTGAAATTGGATCCCGCGGCCATCAGCCTTGAATGGGTACCGCAAAATTAATATGGAAGTAAAGGCAGCGGGTGTAAAATTTAACACATCACACACCGAATATCGACTGGTCTACAAACAACTGGTCGTACCTAGAGCCATGGAGGTAGTACCTAGAGCCATAGAGGTCGTACCTTGAGCCATAGAGGTCGTACCTAGAGCCATGGAGGTTGTACCTAGAGCCATGGAGGTTGTACCTAGAGCCATGGAGGTTGTATCTAGAGCTATGTGGGTCGTACCCAGAGCCATGGAGGTCGTACCTAGAACCATGTAGGTCGTACCTAGAGCTATTGGTGCTCCGAGCGACGTTTTCGGCAGACGGCTCTGCGGAAAGCGACCGGGCCAAATGGGATAACACTCGGTGAAATGAAATCCTTGCCTTTAACCCGTGCCTTCTTCTTCGTCTTGCGCCCTATTGATTTAACTGTCAGGCGACGCCAAGAGAAGGTGAATGTAATTTTCTGTGTTTTACTTGTCTTGAAGCTTGTTCTAACGTCATATTTGATTTCTTCAATGCCTCTTTTGCTCCATCATCCATCTCTTCCAGGGTAGTTCACCCCGCCTTGTACTCCAATGTTTTCATATGGAATGTTTCTCATTTGTCTATATATAAAAATGCAATGTCTGTCTGTCTGTCTGTCTGTCTGTCTGTCTGTCTGTCTGTCGTTTATTCGTTCGCGAACGGTCCATCCGATTGAGATGAAATTTTATACACGTTTTCTTCTCATTCCGGTGCTGCCAACTGTCATAGTTTGTTAGTTTACAAACAGCTATTTACGTAATAAAATTTAATTTTGTAATTTACATTATAATTTATATATATAGCGAGGGGACTTAACTTAAGAAAAGTTATATCAAGGGACATAACTTTTAGTAGCATTGCTATATATTTTATATATAATTGTTGCATTGTTATCAAAGCTTTATAAAATGTTTGTCTACAGTTATTTACAGGCATATGCGTTATAATATATAATGATAAAATCTTTAAGGCATTTTTAAAGTTTTCATAAAAATAATGCATCTATTTTAAATACGTGAAAATTTTCTAACTCATCTTTTTATTTTTCTTCGACATCTATACAGTTATCCCAGCATTTATTGGATTTTCGTGATATCTTGGTAAGTTACGTTTAGTAGTTTCAGATTCTTCTCGAGTGTATTTGCTGGCTTTCAGCACTTGGTACACTTGTCTGGTCGAAGGCCGGGATGGTCTTTCAGTAGCATAGTTGCCATTCTAGATATTTTATATCCAGATCTAGAGGTTTTTGCCGGCATCTGGATACCGTTTTCTGACGTTTGGATGCTGGATGCAATTCTAGATACTTTTCATTTGGAGTCGAATATTTTGAATACTTTCTAGATTTTACTTTTCTTTCGGTGTCATTTACCCATTTTATGTTTGGTCTGGTCGCACGTAAATTATGGTAACTGCCATTATTTAAACTTTGAACTGACTTGGGTCAACGCTCAACAATCTGGCAACCCCCAGGTAATGAGTAAAAGGGCGCATAAGGGCACTGAAGAAACTTTTGGTCAGTAAACATTTAAACTTCAAGAATTTGGCTGCAATTGGTACCGATAATGCCTCGGTAACGGTTGGTATCAACCATGGCGTTTATGCAAAATTGAAGGAAGATATCCCATCTTTATTCCTCATAAAATGTGCGTGTCATTCCTTGCAGCTAGCATTATTACATGCCACATCAGAATGTTTACCAAGGAATTTGGAATTCCTTATTGCTGAAACACATAACTGGTTCTCCAAATCATCTGTCAGACTACAGCAATATACTAATTTATATAAAATATTAAATTATAGTTCCTCACCACTGAAAATTCTGTCATATTGCAAAACTAGATGGTTATCAATTCAACCAGCTGTTGAAATAATTGTGAACCAATGGTTGGAGTTGAAGACACACTTCGAAATAACAAGACAAAGTGAAAAGTGCTACACAGCTGAAATACTATATGGAATGTACAGTGATGAAAAAAATTTGGCATTCCTTCTCTTTTTACAACCCATTTTAAGTGAAGTGCAAAAAGTTAATAAACTATTTGAATCTCAAAATGTTGATAAAGTTAAATTACTTGACGACCTCATTTTGCTATTTCACTCAATTGGTAAAAGACTTATATTGCCAACTTGTAAAGCTGACTTGTTCACTTGCACTATAGAGAGCTATTTGGCTCCTAAGCCATACCTAGGATACCAAATCGAATCAAAAATTGATGGTTTAAAAACAAAAGGACTGTTAACAGAAAATGAAGAGAACAACTTAAGAAAGCGCTGTCAAGATTTTCTTGTCTCATTATTCAATTAACTGAAGCAGAGACTTCCTGAAAAGTTATATGTATTGAAAAATATTTCACTCTTTTCTATTAACAACATATCTCAGCCAGTAAAGGACATACCTAAATATTGTCAAGTTATTAAATTTTTAAGGGCTACTGATAATAGTGTGGCGGAAGCAGAATATTAGTTAACCAAAATAAATTTGGTTGACTGGACAAACAAAACAGAAACTGAAGCTTTTTGGAGTGAAGTAAGACAATTTAAAGATGCCTCAGGAAACAGTCCATTCTGTAAGCTCTTTGAATATGCGATGTCTGCCATGATACTACCCCATTCAAATGTTGATGCGGAAAGAGTTTTCAGTACTGTGAATTATACAAAATGTAAACTAAGAAACAGGATGAAACTTGACCTCTTAAATGCTATCTTGACAATAAGATTTGGCCTGATGAGAGCAGGAAAATGCTGTTCAACTTATCAGCTCCCTGATCGTGTATTAAAAGAAATTGGAACAGCTAAAGCATACCAGAGTCATTTTGAATCTGAAGCTTCAACTTCATCATCCAAGCCAAGTGCATCTTGTGAGAGTGCATCATCAGTGAAGATGAGGACATGATTCTATAGGTAAGTCACATCAATTTTTTTTTTAAATGTTGCATATCCGTTACAGGACGTTGCAGTCAACATCAGAATTTTTCAGCTGCTGTTGATGTACTAGGCAAGATTATGCTCAGTAGTTTGCGATTGCTTTCTGAGCGACCGGTTCACATACCCCTTAAATTACCAGCGCGGCTCGAACCGCTGCCGGTTCGGGTGCAGCTGCGTTACTCACGAGAATATACGGGATTACGGCGATAGCCGTAAACTCTTCGCCAGGGAGAGCGGCAGTCACATCAATACATGTGTAATTTCTTACTTTCTCAATCTGGATATTTTTCCTAGATACTTGTTCGGGCCGTTTCTAGATACTTTTGGTCAAAAAAAAGTGGCAACCCTGTTCAGTAGTACACTTGTCTGGTCGGGGGGAGGGGCGGGGTGATCAAACAACCTCACATAGATTCACCTTAAATGTGGACCACTGTGGGCAATAGCTCACAGTGAGACTAAGGGTCCACGCCAAAAATGTGGGGCAGGGGCCGAATATGAATTAAATGAGACGCTCTTCGTCAGGGCCTGGGCGAAGCCGGGCCGGGTCAGCTAGTCTCTCTATATTTTCTTGATTTCCCTGCTCCGCTTCTTATGCATCTCATCTTACTAGTGTGCTTCTACGATTGTATATGTTTGACATTGGTAACATGGAGGATAGACGGTTGAGCTTTTAATGCCTCTGGAGAGTTTATGCTTGTGGCTAGAGAATGTTTGCTTACGCAGTTTCTTCATGTTGGACTGATAGTGCATGGTTCCGCCGCCCTGCTGCTGAGTTGAGTGCGTGAAGCGACACTGTAAGTTGTTAATTTTGTGCTGAGTGCTTTCACATCTGTCCTCGGTTGTTTGTAGTGTGAAATGCATGTTTGGAAAGATGGCGGTCGCCGGTTGCTGAACTTAATGTGTTTGCCTTCTGCAGAAATGTGTGGCTGCTAGTTTTCTAGTGACTGCCGCTTCCATCGACGATGAACTGCATTTTTCGGCGCGGACTTTTGTGTTGGCATTCTGGCAGCGGCATTATGCATAATATACATGTACAGAATGTTGGTTTGTTGAGACTCCTGTTTGTTCCACTTTTCTCATGGGGCAGCAAGGCGCATTTTGTGTGATATTCACTGGCACAGAAACGGAGCATTATGGGGCAATCCTTTGCCGTGAAGTTGGAACCATGACTAACTAATGTCTTTAGCACACACACACACACACACACACACACACACACACACACACACACACACACACACACACAAACCGACACAACTACGTGAAAAACAGTGTTTTATCACCACGCAACAAACAAGTCTACGGGAAACTCGCTGATCTCAACGGTGAATCAGACAAAACACATTTACACTTATTCAGTAACGAACCATGACCTACACGCCCCATTGCTCTCTTCTGTATGACCGTATCCTTCTCCTGTTGCCCAATATCGCCAATTGGGGAATAAACCAACTCACCCCAAGCTGGCCTATCTTTCACTATACTGCGCCACTCCGTTAGCGTTTCCCTATATTATTTATTTGTGCCTCAGATTTTCTTCTCCTTGTCTTTTTATTTTTATTTTAAAGTCGTCCTCTATTTTATCCATACTGTGTGTTCCAGACAAAGACCATTTTAATGATACTATTCTAAGGCTATTGTGTTTTCCCCCTGTGTATGCCCTATTTTTAACTTTATTACATTCACAGTATTTACTTTCTATTTACACTTTTCTCAGGTTCACTCAGTTTAAGTCCTATTTCAACATATATATTCTCGTAATCTCTCAATGTATTCTCATATGCTCTATTATTAACTGTATTGCATTGACTATATTCTATTAGGGCGTTCACTAATTTGGTCACACAATTCTTATCCCTGTGGAAATCCCACCTTCTGTAAAATGAATAACAAGAAACAGTTCCTAGGAAGTTAAATGTAGCTGAAATGCAACGATACAACACCATACATGGATTATTTTGTATTAAACAGACAATCCTGGTTATTTTACATGATAGTTTGTTACTAATATTAACTATTTGTCAGGTCTTAGTCAGACATGACTGAGCTATCATATGACAGTAGTAGTAGTAAGAACTCCGACGCGGAGCAAACACGGCAGAGGGCTTCTGATCTTCAGAAGTGTACCCCTTTCTTCAAGTGTTTCGGCCCATTTACACTCTTGACACTCTCTGGGGGCGGGCCCGCCCGGGTCATGACTCCGGCGTCTGTTCCCCTGCCGTGGTGACGTTCTTTCGGTCATTTAGTTATCCCTGACGTTATGCTTGTCCTTTGCTGTTACCTTGTCCACTCTAAAGCCCTCCCTTGTGAGAGCCCGTGCAGCCTGTGCCTGCTCTGGGCACGTGTGGTCGGGGATGCGAGCTTCCTCCCCCGCCACGGCCTCTGTCACCTCCATACGTCTCCGCTGCCGTGTGCCTTACCCGTGCCCCGTTCACGGCGTCGCACTATATCAGGAAGCCGGATCTTCCTTTCTTATCCACCTCTTGGTCTACCTGCAACTGACTAGACCTCGTAGTACGCATATCTCGTGCGACTGTGACGGTGTGGCTGCTTTGCGGCCATGTTACATTGCGCTCGGTCTGGGTGCGAGCTGCGGTCGATTATCGCTACCCTATGGAGGCTGGTCGTCGGCCGACATTTGTGAGATTGACTGCACTCTGGCTCACCACTCACGCTTGGAGGACGGGCTAAAGAATTGACACGAGACGTTGTAAAGTTCGTGATCTTGATTGAGAAATCGTTGGTCTTGCAGTCACCGCTTCTAGCCATACTAATAACGAGACTTGTCCCATTCTAGGTTCCACAGCCAGAGCGAGGCCTTTTCGGCTGCCTTAGACAGTTGTTTTTGGGCCCGGGCCCTTGATCGTCTTTTCAGGCCCATTACGCTTCAGCACGTCAAACACGGAGTGGTTGACAAGACCCCTCGCCCCTATCTCGACGGCGAACAGCCTGACGGTGTAACCCTCCTGTCTGAGACTTGCGACCATATCATCGTACTTCGCCATCTTGAACACGTGTCGCTCCTCACTTTTAGCGCCGACACCCGATACCCCACATTGTAACAACGGCTTCGGTCTAAGGAGCACAATTGGGACTGTACACGCCATATCCTGATGTGAAGAAATGCAACATATGACTCCAACACCTGCCGTAAGTCTGTGCTCAGAGACTGAAAAGAATGCAGGCAATGAAATACCTAGGGGTACGATTTGATCGAAGCCTTTCTTACACTGAGCACATAACAATACCTTGGATAAAGAAAAGAACAAATGCATCCATACTTCAAGAGCTGAATATTGAAGAAGGTTGGCTATTAAGACGATAAAACAAAGAACATTGAAATATTTTGGTCACTTGAAACGTCACGAATATTTGGAGATGGGTGCAAGATGTTGTGGATGATCTCCAGATGGGAGTGTCAGACGCGGGACATCTTGCTTATGATCGAGAGGTGTTCCGGAAGGTTGCTATGGTAGCGAGGTTCTGCGAAGGACTTGCCACTGAATTCTTCTTCTTCTTCTTCTTCTTCTTCTTCTTCTTCTTCTTCTTCTTCTTCTTCTTCTTCTTCTTCTTCTTCTTCTTCTTTCTTCTTCTTCTTCTTCTTCTTCTTCTTCTTCTTCTTCTTCTTCTTCTTCTTCTTCTTCTTCTTCTTCTTCTACTTTTTCTTCCGTACGCTTGAAATATGTCTATAACTGCAATGTTGTATCTTGTATGAATTTAACTGTCTTTTTTAGTTCACACAGCGGTCCATAGAGTTTATCTTCCACTGTCGTCGCTCTATGCAAGAAGGTTTGCCTAGATATGTTATATTTTGGGCAGTCTATGTGCTCTGCTGTCTGCGACGCCAATCCACATGTGCACATGGCTGTTTCACAAATCTTGAATTTTGTATACATGTGGTTGCGTAATCTATTGTGTCCTGTTCTGAGGCGCAGAATAATGACTTGTTCTGGTCTGTCCATAACATGGTAGTCATCTTGAGCAGGTTTTGGTGGCTTTCTGACTGATTTGATCATTCTTTTCTTTTGGTGGTATGTAACGGGCACATCAGGCTGTTCTTCTTTAGCTCCTTCCTTAGCAAATTGATCAGGCCCTGTCGTTTCCGGGTACTCCACAGTGGGATGGTATCCACTGTATTGTGACTTTACGCTGACTGCTGAGTTCAGAAAGTAGTGTCCTTATTACTGGCAATATTCCAGACAGGAGCGCCTCGAGTACTGATTTTGCATCTGTCAATAGCACCACAGCTTGTGTAATATTGCTGGAATTTAGTAGTTTATCTGTAGCTATCTTGATTGCCTCAATTTCAGCATCATAGTTATGGCAATACTTTCCTGTTGGAACTCTGGCTGTGCCTCTAGTATTATTTGGGTATTCTATGTACACTCCCGCTCCTCCATTTCGAAAAGCATTTTGTGCTGATCCATCTGTGTAGACTCGGATCCAGAGGTCCTGTGGGTATTCTTCATCAAGAAAGCTGAGAGTGGCTGTTCTGCGCTGCACACTGTTCTGTTCTTCCTTGTCAAATATTCCTCTCACTTTTGTCTGGATTTGTAATGATAGTCTATGTTCATCTTTGGAATAGTTGTTAGAGTGATACCAACTGTGGGCAGATCGGTGGTTTCTCTGCAGAGTCGTTTGGCCTGGTGGATACTTCTTTTCAACCGCCCCATAGCTAGGTTTTCAAATCTGTTCTTCATAGGGTGGCCTGTCAAGCTGAGGAACTTTTCTGCTTGTATTAGCGTTTTCGTATCTCTGCGCTCTTTCAGTGCTTGTGTCCTCCCCACCTTCTCCATTTCCACTATAGGGGTTGATCTCATCCCTCCTGTGGTGACTCTAAGTGTTTGATTTTGCACTTTGTCTAAGCTCTTGTAGTGTGGTTTTTTATGCCGAGCACCACACAGTAGACCCTTATTCCAGGTGTGGTCGTATGCTCTGTTGATAAACTTTGCTAAGTATTTTCCCACTGGCTCACCATGTGGTTCCACTTTGCTTTCTCAGGATGGCTATTTTCCTTCTGCTTTGTTGATGAGCTTTCTCCATGTCAGCCTGCCATCAAATGTTACTCCAAGGTATGTTGGTTCTTTATCTTCTCTTAGGGGTGTTCCATTTATCTGGATGGTCCCTGCCTTTTGTTTTGGAGAGAGGATAAATATGGTGGTGCTGCACTTGTCAGTGTTTATGCTGACACACCATCTATTTGCCCATGCAACAAATGTATCAACAGCTCTTTGTAGCAATCTGGTGGCCACTGATGCATGTTCATTTGTGCTCCACAGAACCAGGTCATCGGCGTACATTGCCGCTTTAATTTCATGCGGTAGATTAGCAACGAGATCATTGATGAAGATTAGACAAAGTGTGGGGACAAGACTCCGCCCTGGGGAACACCGTGACGCAGTAGTACTTTCTTGCTCTTGAGTCCGTCTATCTGTACTTGCGGGCTCTTCTGTTGTACAGGTATGCTTTCACCCATTTTTACATTCTTCCATTGACTTTGCAGTTTCTCAGTTTCTTCATCAGACCTTCTTTCCAGACTTTGTCATAGGCTTTCTTCAGATCTATCGATGTTGCAAGCACCAGTTTCTTCTCTTGGAATGCATCCTCAATTTCTTGAAAGAGGTAGGTTTTCTGATCTTCCGTAGAGCAGCTGGTGAGGCTAATTGGTCTGGAGCTAGAGGCAATTGAACTATTTTTCCCTGATTTTAGGAGGGGTATCATGATTGCTTCTCTCCAGGCTTGTGAAGCACTGCCTAAGGTCCAACTGTTATTGAAGATCAGAAACAGCTTTGCTTTGGCCTCTATTCCTAGGTTCCTGATCATTTCATTGGAGTTACCATCAGCTCCTGGTGACTCTTTCATTTTCAGTTTTGATATGGCTAGCTCCAGTTCACTGATTGTTGATGGGTGCCTCCAGAATCTCATGTATTATTTCCTTCTGTCCTGTATGTTGCCGTTTCTCTCGAATCTCTTGTTGTTTCTCGCGAATGAGTCCGCAAAATGGTCAGCTGCTTGCTTTCTTGTTAGGGATGTTTCCATCTTTATGTAGTGCAGTTTTTGAGTTTCTCCCTGTGCACTCATCGTTAAGTTGTTTTATTAGCTTCCGAGGAGTGAGTTCCCTTGGAGCAAGATGGCGGGACATTTCTTTGTCCCGTTAAATGGAACGTGTCTTTTTTCTCGAAATGTTTATGGATTAAGTGTGTTTTTCTAGGTTAAATGGAGTTCGGACCGTGCAACGGAGCTCGTGCACGCGCGCCCTGACTCCCTTCGGCGTATCATCGGCACCCGGTGGCGACATTTAAGCCTAACATGACGACCAGACGACAGGCAAGGACACAGCGTGGTAAGAGGGCAGGCGCACGCAGAAGGCGATTAAATTGACACAGACTAGGCATCGGAAACGTTCGAGTACTTTACTGGAACTGTGCACCATTTAGTCAACGCCGACCCATTCTTGAAAAACTACTCTACGGAAACGATATTGTAGTCTTACAAGAAACACAGCTCTGCGACGGAACAGTCAATGTCGCGGGGTTTCAGGGCTCCTTTAACAGGCGGCACCTCGGACATGCCATTCTGGTCCACGACAACATACTGGTATCTGAGATCGATATGTCCGCCTGGAACAGTGATGCGCTGCAAGTGAAGGCATTAAAAATAATGACGCCAGTGCAGCTTGTAATCCTGAACGTTTATGCGCGAAATGGGAAGGTCGACGTGCGACAATGGCAGAGTTTGTTCGATATGGATGAAAGGCATATCATCATTTGTGGGGACTTCAATGCCAGAGGCAGTCAATGGAGGAATTGCATCACCAATAGACAGGGAGAAGATCTGGAGGACGCCCTGGCATGTGCTGCCCTAGTATGTCTGAATGATGAGAAGGTCACTAGAATAGTCACTCGATCAGGTGACTCTGACAGCGTCATTGACTTGGCTCTGGTGTCGTCCACCATCGCACCAAGGTGACTACGACAGTGACCACTACTCTTGTATCATCCTGATCGAGAAAGACAGGGCCAGGAGTCAAGGAAATAAGACAAATGCCTTCCCGTACGACAACACTGGTCAAGACGCCATAAGCAAGATCAGAAGAAGAAAACTAACTTCCTCCCGCAGGAGACAAGAAAGATGGTTGCAGCCACCATGGTGGAATGAAGAGATCAAGAAGGCATGGCTGGGAAAGAGGCAGGCTGTCAAAGACTGGCAAAAAGCCAGAAAGGCTAACATGCCACAGGTTGAGTTGGCGAACCTGAAGACTGAGGTCTATAGGACGATAACTTTATTCAAATCCTGCGCCAAACAGACCAAGGCCGAGAAATGGGACGAGTTCTGCAGGAAGGTGTGCTCCGAACAGTCTCTTACGACATTCTGGCGCCTCCATAAGAGCATGAAAGGTTCTGCACAACGCAAGGGTATTCCAGACTTTCAAGGCACAGACCTCACATGGAAAAAGTCGGATGCGGATAAAGGTAAGGCCCTTCTTGCACGCTACATAGAGCAGACTGACCAGAAAGACGAGCCCGCCAGACAGAGGACCACAACGACACTCTCTCAGTTATGCGAGGGGGTCGGGACAGACGAAGAATGCATAATCGCAGCTGAGACAATACGTGCGATGCTCAAGAAATCACCTAACACCGCCCCAGGCCCAGACGGCATCCGATATGGTGACCTACTGATGATGTCAGATGATCACATGGAAGAACTGGCCAGAGAATTCAACACCAGAATCCAGAGGGGTCAGATCAAAGAGGGATGGCTACGCAGCTACTTGCTACCGCTGCCAAAACTGAACAAAGACCATTCCAAGATAAGCGGCTACAGAATCATTACGATGCAGAACACTGCTGGCAAGCTACTGGAGAAAATTGTAGCATACAGACTTGCTTCTGACTTGGAACAACTCGGCTTTTTCCAGCCCACACTTGGAGGATGCAGACGTAACAAAGAGTCATGGCTGAATGCGGCGGTCTTTGCTCAAGATGTTTACGAAGGATTTCAGGTCAGAGAGGAGACATGTGCGGCCGTCATAGACTTAGAGGACGCATACTATAGAGTATTCTTCGAGCACTTGATGCATACCCTCCTCAGACTGAAAGTGCACCCTCACCTTGTACGATGGATAGCTGCAGTTCTGCTCCAAAGGAAGGTGGTGCTAAGATGCGGGAGTTGGTCTTCTGAGCCGATAACGATATGTCCAGGATTGCCGCAGGGTTCACCACTGTCACCAGTACTATTCAACGCATATACGGTGGCGATCACTGAACAACAGTTGGACGGGAGGGGTATGACTCTCATTTTCGGACGACATTCTCGTGTATCGATGCTTGTGAAAGATGCTGGTGTTGACCGCAATATCCTGAAACAGGATGGAAACGCGGAAAAAAAAAAAAAAAAAAAAAAAAAAATTCTCGTGTATCGACAGGGTCGAGATAGACAGGCGGTTGCCAATGATATGCAGGGCGAACTAGATCGAATTTCCTCATGGTGTGCTGATGTCGATGCCCTTGTCAACCCTGCAAAGGCATCGGTTACATGGTTCTCCCTAAACAACCATATTGTGAACACAGACCTGCCGGCAGTGAAAATGAATGGGAGCATTTTGAGTAGAACCCAGTTAATGACATATCTTGGCGTAAGACTTGATCGTAGCCTGTCCTTCAGAGATCATGTCGATTATGTCATAACGAAGGCTCGAAAAGGTTTGTCAGCATTGAGAGTCATGGCGACTGCCAATATCGAGCAAAGACTGCTAATACTTCTGTTCCAAGGACTGGTGCTTTCACGCATCGAGTATGCCCTGGCCATCCTCACTGTCAGCCCTACACAGATTGGAAGACTTGAAAAGGTACAAAATGAAGCCATGCGCATCATTTTGGGCTGCACGAGAGACACCAGCTGTGTAGCAATGAGATACCTCCTTGACTTCCCGACAATGGAACACAGAATCAAGATCTGGAGAGCTCGTGCATACTTAAAATTATATGCAGATGAGCACCACCCTCTGCATGACGCTATATTCAGAGAAAAGGGCGACAGGCTAAAGAGGGGCAAATCATGCATGGGTCGGGCGGAAGATGTCGTCAGACAGGTCTGCAGTCTTACCAGTATCAACCCCGGCAAGGAATGGGTGCCGGTGCCTCCAGCTTTTAAGTGCACTTTCTCCTACATTATCACACTCGACAGACGGTGCAGAGAGCAGAACCCTGCCGCTGTCAATGCAGAGGTCAACGTGCTCATCTATGAACACTCAGATAGCCCCGAAGTGCTCATCTATACAGATGGATCTGTTGTAAAGCAGCAGAGAAGAGCGTGGGCATTTACAGCCCGTTCAGCGGGCCGAACCGTTCAAGAATCCAATGGTGCCCACTCTATGACCATGAGCTGCATGACGATGGAGGTGATGGCAGTTACACAGGCTTTCATATGGGTGGAATCACAGCATTATACCAACATGTGTGTACTAAGTGATTCAATGAGCATGATTCAGATGGTCGAAGCTGGATCTGTATGTAGACAGTGGACTGAGTCGCTGCGGAAGTTTGTTGTTCGTGAAGTCACCTTCATCTTCGTCCCGGGACATGCGGGAGTCGAGGGAAATGAACGAGATGATAAACTGGCTGGCTCTGCACCCCTTGTAGGTGGCCAGGCCATGGATCGTGTCGATGTTATTAACGTCCTTAAAGATATGGCGAGAACAGAGGACTTTGATGTCAGTGAATCCAAATCGCTGTCCAGGATAAAAGACTTGGGAGTAAGAATCGGCAATGCCAGACGCGAGAGGTACATCGGGAAAACGGGGTGCCTCGTCAACCTACACAGAACTGGCACTATTAGCCACCGGACGCTGATGCATATGCTTTGGGGGGAAGGGGGGAAGGGAGGATCTTAGCTCCTATGGACCTCGCCGGAGTGCAATGAAGATACCCCAACTGATAACAGATAACTGATTAGCTTCCACAATTTCCTTGTGTCTCTTTCAAAGTTCAGAGACTCCGTTTTCTCCTGCCAGCTTTTCCGTCTAGCTGTAGCTTGGCCCTTTGAAATTTGGCTTTTACGTGCTGGAATTTATTGTGGTGCTCTTGGCTGGGTGTGGCCTCTGATTGCTTTCTACACACTTCCACATCATTATGCAACTGTTCCAGTTCACTACTCCAGTAGGGATTATATTGTTTACGGGCACCTCTTGGTACTGTTTCTCGCGCTGCCTGTAGTATGCATTTCCCAAACTCTTCAACTACTTTATTTATTTCTTTTTCAGTGTTCAGGTTTCTAACCAGTATGCTGTACGATTCTTGTACATTGCCCAGTCTGCTTTCTTGTAGTTCCACCTCGAGAGGGTGCTGCTTTCACTTACAAGCTCATTTTCTACAGTTAGAAAGACTGGCCGATGGTCGCTGCCACCAAGTTGTTTCCCAACAATTCGTGTAATGTTCCATTCCAGGTCTGGTGAATGAAAAGCCAGGTCAGGTGTAATTGTAGTGTGCCATGATCTCGAGTAGAAAGTATGTGGGTCGGACGGCTTGTTAATAAAGATGAATCTATTCTCATCCTGCCAGTCTTCTAGTCTCTCTCGTCTCTGGTCCATGTGATCATAGCCCCAGCTCTGCGAGTGGCTGTTGAAATCGTCACACACAATCATTTTTCCTGTTAATGGTAGTGTGTCCAGTGCCTTTGGGCGGTCACTTGGACAGTAGTAATTGATCAGATGTAGGTCTGTATTGCCTGTCTTAAGTTTAAGTTAAGTGTCTGATACTCAGCCCCTTCCATGTAGACTTCGATTTGGGAAGCAGTGATGCTATTTTTTAACAAGGGCCAGTATCCCACCTTTTCGCCTGTCCTTTCGGTCAGATCGGTAACACTGGTAGCCTCTGATTTTAAAGGCTATATTTTCCTTGCAAGCAACATACGCTTACTTTTTCTTGGTCCAGGATGTTTTCTAATTCTACTTTTTTGTTGCTGACTCCCTCCGCATTCCAGTGCATTATTTTAAGTCTCTGTTTAGTATGGCCAGCCGTTCTATTCTCATGTCCCCTGGCTCCACAGGACATCTGAGAAGGACCTCCAGTAGTTGGGGTTGGACCCTTTCGAGACATAGGGCCCGGCAATGCGCCTGCCTGGGGGTCCAGAGCAGGGCGAGCACCATAACATTTAGCGGTAGTCGACATATTCCATTTTGCGTAATTGCGTGGCATCCTGATTTCTTTGGTGCGCCTCCTGGCTGGTTGCCTCCATCTTCAGCACCTTTCCTTCATCTTCAGCACCTTTCCTTTGCTAGAGCAGACTGTGGTCTCACTCGAGTTTAGATGTGTATGCGCGCACACACGTGTCTGCGCATACATGTACGTGCATACACATCTAGAGCATACTGGTTATTTTTCAGCGCCAGAAACTCGCCTTCGCCCCTTCTCTTGTTAGTAAAAACAGTTCCGCCACGTGAAGGCCAGATGTTGGACTTTTGCTGCAGAGGTTATGTATTCACGAGCCAATGGGGTATTTAAGCAATGTTGAGCGCTCATCCCTAACACTGCGCCCCGGCTACATACAGGGACATTTGGAACCAATGAATGAATGAAAGGGCAGTAGATTGAAAAGTTGTGGATGGGTCAAGCCGAAGACATTCTTAAACAAGTGTCTTCACTTAGTAACTTAGAACCTGGCGAGGAATGGATACAAGTGCCAACAGAGTTCTGTACGACCTTTTCAATTTGCAGCCAACTTGACAGAAAATGCAGACAAGAATATCCGCTGTGGAGACGGAGGTACTATTACTAGTGTTTAGTAGTAGTAGTAGTAGTAGTGTTGTTTGTCCATCAAGAATGATGATGACCATTCATTTCATCCAGTGGGGTTGAAGGTATCGAGCCGTGGGTTCTAAGATGGCTGATAAGGCCTATTTTGGCTCGAAATGTTCTTTGACAATGTGGGCAAAGAATGCTTGACGTTTCTGGAGGAGGATTTCCTGCAGTGGTTTTTCTGTCCTGCCTTTTCTTCACAGCTCTTGTAGTCCTGGTTGCCTCACATATGACTGCACCCTTGTGTAATGATGCACGCCATGAATTTCGGTCTCTGGCTCAGCCTCCCAGGTGTCATGATGAATTCCAAAAGCATTCAGTGAGATTTTCAGAGTGTCTTTAAAGCGTTTCCTCTGGCCACCTTGGGAGCGTTTACCACAACGCAGTTCGCTGTAAAAAATTCGTTTAGGGAGCCTGTGATCTGGCATGCGAGTCAAGTGACCAGCCCAGCGAATCTGATTCTTCATCAGTATAGTGTGGATACTGGGCATGGACGCTCTTTCTAGAACTTCAGTGTCTGGATTCTTGTCTTGCCATTTAATCTTCAGTAGCTTCCTTAGTCAGACTGTGTGGAAGTGGTTTCATTTCCTAGCGTGTCGCTGATAAACAGTCCAGGTTTCACAAGCATATAGTAGTGTGGATAATACAACTGCTTTGTAGACTTTTAGCTTTGTTTGCAGGCTTATTCCAGTTCTGTCCCATACATTCTTGTACAGTCTGCCAAAGGCCGCACTGGCCTTGGAGATTCTTGCAAAGTAGTAGTAGTAGTAGTAGTAGTATTAGTAGTAGTAGTAGTAGTAGTAGTAGTAGTAGTAGTAGTACCAGCAGCAGCAGCAGTAGTAGTAGTAGTAGTAGCAGCAGCAGCAGCAGTAGTAGTAGTAGTAGTAGTAGTAGTAGTAGTAGTAGTGATGGTGGTGGTGGTGGCTGCGGCGGTGGCAGCAGCAGCAGCAGCAGAAGTAACAGCTCTGATTGATGAATACAGACACAAGTTTGTCGTATCATGTAATATTTGATGTTCCTGTTACTTTGTGACTGGACAGGGCTGTTCAGATATACACACCCCAAGGGCCAGCATTCGCTGTCTTGTTGTTGGCTGAATGGCTTAGCACACTCTCTGCTTGCGGTATGATGCAACGGGAAGGAACGATTGTATACAGATAACCTCTAGTCTGAATCAACTTAAAGTTACAATTACAAATACGAGATGTCTAAAAATAGCTGAAGTGATTGATAAGAGAATTCCGTGACTGTAGCCGTAGTGGGTGTGCCATACTGGGAAATGTTTCAACGTGGGGGTGTGGCTATTCAAATAGCAGTTGCATCATCCACAAGTATTGACGTGAGGGGAGCTTCATATCTAGCAAAATGTCAGGCTGGTTTGTCTGTATATCTGTCTGTCTGTACTTCTGTCAGTCAGTCAGTCTGTCTGCTTATTTGTCAATCTGTATATCTGTCAGTATGTCTGTATATCTGTCTGTCTGTATATCTGTCAGTCAGTCTGTCTGCTTATTTGTCTGTCTGTATACTTGTTTGTCAGTCTGTCTATCTGTATATTGATTTTTATTTGTCTGTATATTTGTCTGTCTGTATATATGTTAGCCAGTCTGTCGGAGTCTCTGCCCTTCTGTATGCTTATCTGTCTGTCTGCTTATCTGTCTGTCTGCTTATTTGTCTGTCGTATATCTGTCTGTTCGTGTGTCTGCTTATCTGTTTGTCTGTCCTGATTGCTTACCTCTAAACACATTTCATTTCATCAATTCCTGTGTTCACCCTTGGGTAAATGAACCCGCCCATTCATCTATCCTGCTTGTCCTGATTGTCTGCCTCTACACTCATTATCATTCCATCAATATCTGTGTTCATTTGTTGGTAAACTACCGCGTCCATACATCTGCCTGCCTATCTGTCTTCCCAACCATTCACTGATTAATGCATCTAGCAATCCTTATGTCTGTCTCTAGTTCTGCTTGTGTCTTTCTCGTGGTTTGTTCTTTGTCCGTGTCTCTGTTTGTATGTTTGTGGTTTTTTCATCTGTTGTCTGCATGTCCTTTCACCTGTGTGCATGTATGTCTGTCTCTCTACTGCATGTGTGTATATATGGTTTTTATGTCCGCCCAACTGTCTGTCTGTTTGTGTGTTTCTTGTGGTATTTCTGTCTGTCCGTCTTTCTACTCGTCCGTCTGTAACACCCTTTGTGTGTTTTTCGTGGTTTGTCTGTTTGTGACTCCATTTGAGTGTTTCTCGTAGTTTGTCTGTTTCATGTCTACCGGTCCGTCTATCCACTTGAGTGTTTCTTACAATTTATCTCTGTATCTGCTTATGTATTTCACGTGGTCTGTCTATCTGGCTGCTGTCTGTCTGTCTGCCTGCCTATCCGCGTTTGTGTTGCACATCTCCTGTCTGTACCGAGTCTACCAAACAGGAAATACAGACCTGTATTGACGTATTTCATCAACAATGACGCAAGTGTTAGAGGTCACAGCAGTACACAGCAATACGTGACGAGTAACACAGCCTAGAGGGAAACCCTGTAACTCGTTATTGAAAACAGTCACTGGACTTCCCGTTTTGGCGATGTTCTCCTCTTCTATGTCTGACACGCAACACTGAAAGTAGGATGTTTATTATGTCTGGTGTGTGCGTGACGTTTTACGCGGATTACCTCTTGACCACACCGCTTTAATTTTCTATATTTGGGAATTGTATCCACTCCATAAAGAACGGGGAATGCAAGTGGCTTGCACGGTTTCCTGATGGGCGGGTAGTCAATTATTCGAAAGTTCATTGACGCGTTATTATGATCACCATCACGCGCCATGCCGACAAGCGTGGGCGGTAATTGTTCGCAGGTCTATGATAAAGTATGTGTTTCTGTCCGGTCATTCATTCATCATGTGCCGTGCCGATAAGCGTGGGTGGTTCTGTTTCGCCACCTCACTCGATCACCAGAGTTGTGGATCAGCGCTGTGTTCTTGCCTCGACCATACCACGTGGCCAAGCTATCCAGGTATTTACTTCTCTGTCTTCCCCTTGTTCTCTTCTCCTCGATCTTGCCAGTTGCCACAAAGTTCTCCAATTTATTGCTTCTCATAAGTGACCAAATAATTTTGACTGTCGATGTCTAATTTCTCTAATCAGTTCGCGATTTTCATTTGTTTCTTGTAGGACTTAGTCATTAGTTTTTCTTTCTGTCCATGGTATTCTTTACATTTTCCTCAGAAACCACATTTCCACAGCCATCAGATGTTTTTCAGCCTGTCTGCTCATTGTCGAGTCATCCCGGTATTTATTTCTCATTCTTTTGCTCTTAATCTATCAGCTAAGTTTTCTTGTGTATTCCTCCACATTCTGTGCCCCAACAACCATCTCCGTCTATGTATAATTTCTTTAATCAGTTTACAGGTTTTCACTTATTTCCTGACGTTTCATTGCTTTTTTTCTGGTCGTCGATGACATTCTGTGCTTTTTCTACAGAAACAACATGTCCATTGCTGCTATACATTTCTCAGCTTGTCAACTTATTGTGCTACTAATACTGTTAATCAGCTTATTCTGACAGGTCTACCTATTCTGGTTATCAATTTATTCTGACAGGTCAACTTATTCTGATTGTTCAACTTATTCTGAGAGGTCAACTTAGTCTGGCATGTCAATTTATTCTGGTAATCAACTTATTCTAACAGGTAAAATTATTCTGACAGGTCAGTTTATTCTGGTAATCAACTTATTCTGACATGTCAACTTATTCTAACAATTAAACTTATTCTGACAGGTCAACGTATTCTGACAGGTCAACTTATTCTGACAAGTCTGCTTATTCTTGTAATCAACTTATTCTGGCAGATCAACTTATTCTGACAGGTCAATTTATTCAGGTAATCAATTTATTCTGACAGATTAACTAATTCTGACAGTTCAACGTATTCTGACAAGTCAACTTATTCTGACAGGTCAACTTAGTCTGGCATGTCAACTTATTCTGACAATTAAACTTATTCTGACAGGTCAACTTAGTCTGGCATGTCAACTTATTCTGATAATTAAACTTATCCTGACAGGTCAACTTATTCTGACAAGTCTGCTTATTCTTGTAATCAACTTATTCTGGCAGGTCAACTCACTCTGACAGGTCAACTTATAATGGCAAGTCAACTTATTCTAGTAAGTCAACTTATTTTTGCAAGTCAACTTACTCTGGCAAGTCAACTTATTCTGACAGGTCAATTTATTCTGGTAATCAATTTATTCTGACATATTAACTAATTCTGACAGTTCAACGTATTCTGACAAGTCAATTTATACTGATAGGTCAACTTATTCTGGTATTCAACTTATTCTGGTAATCAACTTATTCTGATAGGTCAATAGTTCTGTGTTGGTTGACGAGGCCCATCGTTCTCCGGATGTGCCTCTCGTGTCTTTTTTTTTTTTTTTTGGATATCCTTTACAGGACATCGCTGTCAACACCAGCATCTTTCAGCTGTATGTTGATTTCTTGGCAAGATTACGCTCAGTAGTTTGCCATTGCTTTCTGAGCGGCCGGCTCACATACCCCGTAAGTTACCGATGCGATTCGAACCACTGCTGATTCTCACCGTCATCACGTTACCGACGAGAGTATACGAGATTATGGAGAAAAGACATAACCTCTAAGCCACGAAGCCGGCCTCTCGTGTCTAGCCGTGCTAATTCTTTCTCCCGAGTCTCTCATTCTGGACAACGATGTGGACACTGCCAGTCTACATGACAGTGATAGACTGTTCAGACTTCCCATCGGGAATTAAACAATGTTTACCTTTAGGTTTCTATGTAGATCAGTTTGCCAGTAAATGTGTGCGTGTGTGGGTGTAGGTGTTCGCCTACTTGTACATTCCGTTACACCAGCGTGTCTTCAAACGCGAGCAATCTTATCAAAACATTGGCAAAGTGGGTGAGTGGTAAACGAAGCTTATTTCTCTGAAGTCTGTAAGTGTCTGCTTGGAGATCATTTTCAGACATTTTCTTCTTTACCTCGTTCAAGGTAATCGTTTAATGGTTGAGTATCAAAACGCTCTATTTCTTTAACTTTTCACTGATGTTTTTCAATCTTATTTTGCAATAGCAATACAGTCCCATCCGTCCTCCTCCGCATGCCCCTCCTCCTCCTCCTACTCATCATCATCATCATCATCATCATCATCATCATCATCATCATCATCATAATCTACGCCACCGTGGCTGTAGATCCTACTTTCTCTCCTTCCAAATGTTGTAATTTTCTTCTTCTTCTTCTTCTTCTTCTTCTTCTTCTTCTTCTTCTTCTTCTTCTTCTTCTTCTTCTTCTTCTTCCTCTGTCGTTCGCTTGAAAAGAATCTTTAACCGCAATGTCATCTTTTGTATGAATTTAATTTCTTTAAAAAAGTCTTAAAAGTCGACAGGGTCAACTTCATTGCACCGGGTTTTATCCCATATGGCTCGGTCTCTTTCTGCAGCGCGGAAAGCGTCGCACAAAGCACGAACTCTGTAGCTTGTGCGACGACCCACAGGAGTCTCCGAAAAATGTCATTCGTGAACCGAAGGACGTGGCCCGAAATGGAACCCACAACCTTCGGAGCCTGAGTCAAAGCTTGACCACTTCGCCACTGAGCCTCCTCTATCGAACAGACAGACTATTCACGCACACCCAGGCCAAGAGTAGTATCACTAAAGCGGGCCCTCCTGGTATCATGTAATCTAACTTTCGGATGAAGCAGTATGAAGGTTCAACTATTCTTGACCAAGACATAATGAGGTAATGTGACGATTTCTCTTCCTCATGGCCTGTTCTTCCCAAAACAACTCCCAGAAAACTGTGACGAGTATCTGGTACCAATTGTATGAGTCTGGACCCACCCCAGAGTCGTACTGATGGGAACACACAACCCGGCCACTTCTGGTGATTTGAACACGGATCACTATCTAACAGCGAAGCGCACTAGCCACTATACCACCGCCTTGTTACTTCTCATTAGCATCATCATATGCCATGCCGATAAATTTGGGCAGTCTTGTTTCGCCATCTGACACGATCACCAGAGTCGTGGACCAGCTCTGTGTTTGTCTCGATCATGCCATGTGATCATCCATATGTTTTCTGTGCCTTCCCCTTGTTCTTTCCCCCTCAATCTTGCCAGTTGTCACCAAGTTCTCTAGTTTATTTCTTCTAATAACGTGCCTGAACAATGTTGGTTGTCTGCGTCTAATTTCTTTAATCAGTTTACTGTTTTCATGTGCCTCCTGTCTGGTTGAATTTACTAATTGGTTAATTACTACTCAAAACCACTAAAGAAGAAATAAAGGAATTCGATATTTCTTAACACTTCTTACGTGGCCTACACTGCAGGATATCCGGTAGCTGTCTTTACGAGTTTTGCTGTGTCACGGTTACCTGCTCTATTTCTGACTGTGGTTTTGATATTTTGTTTACCCGAATAACTTAATTTGCTGATGTCAGCATGTGTTAATAGATAAGAGCGCTCATTCTTAAATATCCGGTGTGCTGATGCCGAAGTAGCGGGTTCAACCCCTACACCCGTCAGCTGGAGTAAGATGTTGGCTTCTCGTCCTTGACTTGGGGACGTAATTTACAAGTACATCAGATATCGGAGTGGGTTCGAAAAATGGCAAGGGGCGCTGGTAACAGGGATAGCTAATCCACACACAAATATCAGTTCTAGAAGTAGTAATATGTGTATGGACTACGCTTGAGTTCAAAGCGAGTGCAACAACAACACATGTCTTCTATGCTGTCTTTCCCAGCTCATCATCACGTGCCATGCCAATAAGCGTGGGCGGTCAAGTTTCGCCATCTTACACGATCAACAGAGTCGTGTATCAGCTCTGTGGTTTTGTCTCGGCTATGCCATGTTGTCAAGCCATCCAGCTATTTACTTCTCTGCCCTCCCCTTGTTCTCTTCCCATTAATGTTGCTAGTTCTCACCAAGTTTTCTAATTTTTGTCTGTACCTTTGTGGGTTTTGAAGAAGGACTAATGTTTTGTTAAGTGGCCTCCTGTAAATTTATATGTGCCCTTATGGCGACTGAACTCGAATAAGTGTACTGGAAACAAACCAAGATAAGAAGATACTATCAATAAACCCCCGACATTTCTTTGATTTATCTACAGTTACAAGCTTCTAGATATAACATTGAAAGTCTAATCCCGTTGACACCTCCCGATGACTCAGAGACTCTAATCATGTGGGCGCAAAATTGTCTCTGACACACCTATCTCGCTACATAGTTTGGGCATATGTACGTACAGGTCATCGATGCTGCCCTATTCACTCACAATTACGTAGAGAGAGAGAGAGAGAGAGAGAAAGAGAGAGAGAGAGAAAGAGAGAGAGAGAGAGAGAGAGAGAGAGAGAGAGAGAGAGCGGAAATATCTGGCCCGCAGCAGCGACGCTTCGAGACAAATTCATAAGGACCCGTGAAGACAACAAGCGAATTGTCCTCTTTGTGATTCATGCAACAGATGCATAACAAACGTTGATAGCTGAAGCGCTAGAAGAAAAAGAAGAAGAAGAAGAAGAAGAAGAAGAAGAAGAAGAAGAAGAAGAAGAAGAAGAAGAAGAAGAAGAAGAAGAAGAAGAAGAAGAAGAAGAAGTTAGGAGAAGTAGGAATGGGAAGAAGAAGAAGAAGAAGAAGAAGAAGAAGAAGAAGAAGAAGAAGAAGAAGAAGAAGAAGACGAAGAACAACAACAACAACAACAACAACAACAACAACAACAACAACAACAACAACAACAAAATAAGTAAATAGAGAGTCGGTGAAGAATAATTTGTAGATCTCATATGTAGAAAATATCGCCTCACAAAGTATAACACATTACACTCAGCGATTATCACTTGTGTATCTCATCCACAATCAGTAGTCCATCATCACAAATTAACCCACCTTACTCTCAGTAATCTCACCTCATAAATGATCTCACATTACTCTCAACAGTCTATCCTCACGAAGTATCTCACCTTACACTCAGCGACAATCACCTGTGAATCAAAGGTGGGGGTAGCCACGGGGTCATTGGAGTAACATGAGAAATACATCAACAGGTATTCATTGACATTAGAAGAAGTACAAGCAACCAAAGAAGAAGAAGAGATCAGAGGATCTAGACCCATAAAGTTAAAAGCCAGAGACACATTGGGGTCACATGTATGTACCTGTTGTCGAACATTTACAGCCAATCTCTACATCTATGAACCACATCATCATCATCAGTAGCCCAATGGAAGAGATTGACCGGAGGGCTCCTGGTGATGTGCACGTACAGATAGTTAATGAAAACAATCCAGCTTATCTGAACGTGCCCTGGGCTCAGATACAGACAGACTGAAATTTACATGCAATAAAGGATCACAGAGGCGCTGGTGTGTCAAAGCCGGGCTTCATTCTGAGTAAGCCCTCTATTTAACTCCCCGAGGGGCAACCTGGGCAGAAACTAGTCCGTGGGACATCCTGGACAGACGTTTATTTGTGGGACATCCTGGGCAGATGTGTATTTGTGGGACATCCTGGACAGACGTGTATTTGTGTGACATCCTGGACAGACGTGTATTTGTGGGACATCCTGGACAAATGTGTATTTGTGGGACATCCTGGACAGACGTGTATTTGTGGGACATCCTGGACAGACGTGTATTTGTGGGACATCCTGGACAGACGTGTATTTGTGGGATATCCTGGACAGACGTGTATTTGTGGGACATCCTGGACAGACGTGTATTTGTGGGACATCCTGGACAGACGTGTATTTGTGGGATATCCTGGGCAGACACGTGTCAGTGGGACATCCTGGACAGACGTGTATTTGTGGGACATCCTGGACAGACGTGTATTTGTGGGACATCATGGGCAGACGTGTATTTGTGGGACATCCTGGACAGACGTGTATTTGTGGGATATCCTAGGCAGATACGTGTCCGTGGGACATCCTGGACAGACGTGTATATGTGGGACATCCTGGACAGACGTGTATTTGTTGGACATCATGGCGGGACATCCTAGACAGACACGTGTCAGTGGAACATCCTGGACAGACGTGTATCCGTGGGACATCCTGGACAGACGTGTATCCGTGGGAAATCCTGGGCATACGTGTATCTGTGGGACATCCTGGGTAGAAACTAGTCTGTGGGACATCCTGGGCAGACGTGTATCTGTGGGACATCCTGGACAGACGTGTATCTGTGGGTCATCCTGGGCAGACGTGTATCTTTGGGACATCCTGGACAGACGTGTATCTGTGGGACATCCTGGGCAGACGTGTATCTGTGGGACATCCTGGACAGACGTGTATCTGTGGGACATCCTGGACAGACGCGTATCTGTGGGACATCCTGGACAGACGTGTATCTGTGGGACATCCTGGGCAGACGTGTATCTGTGGGACATCCTGGACAGACGTGTATCTGTGGGACATCCTGGGCAGACGTGTATCTGTGGGACATCCTGGGCAGACGTGTATCTGTGGGGCATCCTGGGCATACGTGTATCTGTGGGACATCCTGGGCAGAAACTAGTCTGTGGGACATCCTGGGTAGACGTGTATCTGTGGGACATCCAGGGCAGACGTGTATCTGTGGGACATCCTGGGCAGACGTGTATCTTTGGGACATCCTGGGCATACGTGTATCTGTTGGACATCCTGGGCAGACATGTATCTGTGGGACATCCTGGGCAGACATTTGTATGTGGGACATCCTGGGCAGAAACTAGTCTGTGGGACATCCTGGGCAGACGTGTATCTGTGGGACATCCTGGGCAGAAACTAGTCTGTGGGACATCCTGGGCAGACGTGTTTCTGTGGGACGTCCTGGGCATACGTGTATCTGTTGGACATCCTGGGCAGACATGTATCTGTGGGACGTCCTGGGCAGACATGTATCTGTGAGACATCCTGGACAGACATGTTTCTGTGGGACATCCTGGGCAGAAACTAGTCCGTGGGACATTGTAGCTAGTCGTCCCTAGGGGGAAAGTGGAGTCAACAGGCACACTGTTTAAAATCCTTTTCCTTATTGTGGGCCTCTGCCGGACCTTTGTCTACATACCCCCTGTAAATCTTAGGTACCCTATCCCTCTCTTTCCTCTTCTTCTTCTTACCACTAAACAATACCCTTCATATTGTTGCAGAACATACCCACACAAGACTGTATTTTAACAAATGATAAAATAAAACATTTAATACAGAAATTGTCACGTGTGTGTGTGTGGACTGTTTGCGTGTGGAAATATGTAGTATTTTCTATGGTGTATGCGAGAATAGATTAGTGAGCTCAGGATCGTTCTTCATCATGTTAGGCCATGCCACATCACACCACAGTAAGTTCAGAACAGGTCTCACCGAATGAAGCCTCAATCCGGACAATGGTTGACTTCTTGGAGTTAATCATATATATATAGTCTGGGTGACTGTTCTCCACTACTGAATATGGTATACCAAAGTCCACAAGTTCAGAACCCCCGATGTATTTAATGTGTCTATAACGATCCTGGAACCTAGGAATCTCGGCACTTCTCTCACACGACTCCCCAAGAAACAAACTGATGATGTCTGTTCGAGTAAGTTCCTCCTGTATGTTTGTACAAGTTTACTGAACAGGTTTCCTCACCATTATGCCTTCTCTATATAATAATGTTATTGTCCTGAGAAGTAATCACCATTATACCTTCTCTATATAATAATGTTATTGTTCTGAGAATTCATCACTGTTAATATGAATCCGCCTTTTCAGTACCTCAGTCACTGCCAACCAGCCCTTTTTATGTTAAACACTCTGGGCTTTGATGAGGCCATGATTGGTGGAACGGTGTCCCATTGCCGACACCATTTAACATAACTTCACTCAGTGTGACTGCTATTTTTCCTCCTCTCCCAGCTGTCCTTAATTTCTCCGGTACAGTAAAATATCACTCAGTGTGACTGGCTTTGTCTACACCTCGTAGTAATACTTCCTTTCTTTTATACCGTTGAACCTGTAGAGAATAGAACATTCGGTGAGAGAAAAACCCTATTCCAATCCACTATATGTGATTATAGGCCAAAGGCCACTCAGACATGTGTCCTAGTTAATCTAGAACTACCCTCTGACATCAAGGCAGAGGCGTTCGTCACATTTGGGTGATAAGGGAAAGGAAAGACCAAACGGAAAAACACAGGAGCCCCAGTAGGCCTCACTACCGGAATATCCCACCATTTACATTTCCCCTATTCCCCCAGCCATCCCATTACACTGGTCTTACCCTGCCGAGTGAAATGATATATAACTCTACCTTTTTTAAGCTAGGCATCAGCCAGCTGCGGCCGACGCTCTCAGATTACGTTCTCACAACTCACTATCACTAAGTTCCAGTCATAACTCTATTTATAAATAAACTACCTTATGCTAGTGTTCCGAGTTTGAATTCACAATTCACAACATGAAAAACAATGTCCCTTGTTTCCAGACAACATGGGGACACTGTGAATCCATTCTCCATTCGAATTGGAACACACAAACACTCCCGTTGTCTGTAATTCGTAAACAGACTGAACACAGATTCCGTAAATTCCCCCAAACCAAAATGTTGCACGAGTGACGTCACTCACGTGACCGGACTTCAATCAAGAAAGCACCGCCTCCCCCTTCTCCATTCTGCTGAGATCTGGGCAAACAGAGTGCCGAATTCCTTTGATGCCGGGCAAATTAACCTGCCGCCAATTGTCTTTGATTGGGGGACTTCTCAGGGAATCCCGGTCGTGTTTGAAACTGGGAACATATTTCCCGACATCAAATAGTTGTGGCGCCTAGCAAAGGCGGTTTTCAGGCCTTTCATCAATCTGGATCGAAATTCTTCAGTATTATGTGACTCTTAAGAGAGTTGACCGCATCAACTCTTACTCACTGGAGGTTCGATCCAGATGATCCACAACAATCCACTCATCAAACGCATGTTCAGTTTCTGGGAGATGGCTCAGCACATCAATTGTTGATAGTCTGCCTGTATCCTCAAAGGTATTGCCTCCCCTGCAATTAGGCGATCTCACTGATAGCCTATATCTTCACAATGCCATACACTAGTGTTGGCGTATCGCTCCTGTACGTTCAGTCGGCCAACTTCTGACTTGCGTAAGCGATGGCTCACAATACAGACGGATCGTTCCATCCTGACTGTAACAGTGTCTCCATATCCGCTTGGTTTCCTCAAGTTTTGCATCCTGGGATTTGCGGTATCGTCCTCGTTGGACAGAATCGTCTTCCCCAAAGCTCCTGGATTTTTGCTTCCAGGACCAGCTCGGTCGATGTTGGATCCGGTCAGCCAATCCTTGGTTGGAGTCTCGGGTATTTCGCGCCGTTCCCGACGTTACCCACCCCTTCTGAACTGGGTTACTAGCGAATGGTTCACTATTGGCCTCTTCCTGACGTGTGATTTCCCTCCTCTCTTCGGCTGGAAAATCTGACCTACCTCGTACGTTCCCATAGGCCTTCCTATGTAGTACTTGGGATCTCTGGTCTCCGTTTGGACCTGTAACCTTTTTCCCAATGGCTGCCATTACCATAAGGTGAGGGGATTTGATATCGGATCTCTCCTCATACTTCTGCAGGAGATGCCTAGGAAGACTGTTCAGTTCTCCCCCGATCCGAATTTCGTAGGTGTTCCTGGACACAACCTTTACCACAGGATAAGGTCCATGCCATCCTGCTTGCATCATGTTGGTCTCTGCTGGTCCCCACACTACTACTTTCTCTCCCACCTTAAGAGCTCCTTTACTCTTCGTCCGATTTTTGGGTGGTGCCTTCTGGCACTCTGGACAAGACTTAACCAACCGGCGTACATCTCCAGTCATTCCTGGCCAGCAATAATGGCCGGAAATCTGCTGCAACGTCTCTCTGACACCTATATGTCGAGTTCCGGATATCTGACTACCGGATATGGTATGCCCGCTCTGAAGAATGCGAGGACGGTGTGTCACAAACTGAAACCGTGTGTTTATCCGGTTGATTATTACAGAGGATTTTCGGATTAAGCGGACGATCGACCAGCGACATCTATTTGTACTAACAGAGTAAACACAGTTGTACAGGTTACATCGTGTCAGCCCATATACACATTTGGTGGTGAGTGAGAATGAGTGGATACACCGAGTTGGCAGTTCATTAACAGTTGGAATCACATATATTGTCACCACGGAACAGAAGAGTGACAAGTTTGTCAACATTTGAATGCAGATGGAAGCCGTGAGATCACAGGGGCAGATGTAAAACGGAAGTACCTAGTACGGAAAACAGTGCATCTGTCAATTCTTGGTTTCCGGAACATCAAGATGATTGGCAGCTTGGTATCGAAACTCTTTGTTGGGAGTTTACAGAAACTAGCTGGCTTGTTTTGAGAATCTAGGCAATTACTGACAACTTTGACAGGATTTAAGCCAGGAAAATAGTTCTTGACAGGGGATGATTTGCCACTGTGCCACCTGTGTGGGGGAGTAAAGGATATCGTCACGTGGACAACTTTGGTAGTTTGCCATATAAACTCGAGTTGAGATCAACTAGGGTGGACTTGAATAATGCTTTAGTTAGAGTGCCAGGGCACTGCAGTGCCAGTGGAAATAATATCTACCGTGTGTTAATTAGTGACTTAATTTTACACGTGCCTATATGGCAGATGTAGATATGATTTATAGGACTGCAGTAGTGCCATTTAAGGTATAACCTATTATAATATATTCGTTATAATTACTTTAGGCAGTAGCCTTGTTAAACTATAGTGTGATGATTAGCACTGTTAGTGGAAACTAGCTAGAGTAGTGAAGTGATACTTGGCTCTGTTAGCTAGAATAGATTAGTGAAGTGTTGATAAGCTTTACTAGTTGAGTAATGAAGGATAATTGGGATCTTCCGTAGGTGTCCCTGGTGGGCGGGGTTCCGCATTCTGTTTGCTGATATTTTTTCTTTGTCATAGCCTGATTCGACTCTAGGTGGGTAGCTAATCTGCTCTATGACTAAGTCTAGTTAGCTAAAGATCATTAAGCAAGGTGATAGGCTTACACTCAGCCGAAGGGATCAGTGACTAGTACTATCACCAGATGTGTTGTTTCTATCCTAGGTTCCCTACCAGATCCAAGGAAACTCTACAAGTTTTGGGAAAGAATTAAAAAACCCATTCTGAAGAACACCAGTTCAAGAGTCAATAAAGTTGCATACAGAAACGTAACTTACGCTAGAAGGAAATTGATTCATCAAAGAGAGTGATGCATACTGATGCACCACACAGCATCAGACAGTAGTAACGAACCGAGAACCGGCTAAGAGTACCTAGTGTTAGTACAGTAACAATTAACATTAGTAATTAGCACTTATGGACTGAGTGGTTCGATGTGCAACGAGGATGATCTGTCGACTAACTAACTAACTAACTAACTGCGTACACACTGCAAAAGACTTGTGCAGTTTGTTTAGGAACATTAGGAACGGACATTGTGTAGAGTGCAACCGGTCCCTGATTAACTCTTAATACCACCGGTGTCTATTTCGGATGTTCATGAAATTGGATTACCAGAGGTCTACAGAGGCAAAGCATTATCCGGCAAGATGGTTCCGGCAACGGGTGAGACGTACTTGTTCTGACGTAACGTGCTGTGGTCTATCTTTGCTGTGATCAGCTGACTGAGTTGATGTCTGAGAGACAGAGTCTACACACTTTATAGAACACGTCACACATTTTCTTCGCATACACGTCTCATACACGTTACACTTTTATTTTAATAAATTAATCTTTATTAATTTCTAGAAGCAAGAGTTGTTGAGTATGTTGCGTTGGGGAAGTATGAGAAGGGGGCATAGTACGACAGTGTGAGAGTGATAGGAAAAGGTGTCCATAGGCTGATGGAGTGTGTTGGACGGAAGCTGGTGGATTCTCCAGAATATTGAGGGGAAAAAAAAATAATATTATAATGTGGGTGTCGGATCTCCTCACTCCAGGGACGACACTTTAAAGGAGGACACGACACGGTGGACTTCTGGGACCACCAACTGCTCATGCAGTTTGTCTCCCCTTCCGGCTCTCCGATAGAGTAGTCGATTCCTCAGAAAGTACTGCCCCGGTTTTGGTGGCTCAGCACTTCTTTGCAGCTTCCTGTAGCAAGGACGCAACGTTGTGTCCTTCCTCTGGGCAGTATGCAATTCCCCAGGCACTGGGTTGTGGCATAGCGTGTCTGCCCTCTTTTCCTTCCCTTGAGATCCAGTGGCTGATGTTCCCCGGTGGGCGGGTTGTTTGGGCATCCCCAAGAACACGTATTTCGTACCAAGGATCACGGGAAATAGGGAATCCGATAACACAGCTGCTGGAATGATGCCTGTGACGTACCTGGATTTAATCTCTACCTTGGCGATTGGCAGCGTCATGGCAACAGCACTCCTCATTGCAGGCTGTATCTCAATAGTCTCCCCTGTGAGTTGGTCTGGGCGTACCAAGCTGGCATCAATCACAGCTTCCCCGTCCAAACCAGAATCATAGAGACAGGTAACCTGCTGGCCATTGAGTTCAATCAGTTCGACCACAGGTGGCCTCTCTTGGTCCAGAGTTCCTTCAACAACCTCGACCTTTTCAGTGGCACCCACCTTTGGAGCCACGCGGCAGGCTGCGAAGTGAGAGCTTTTCGATTTCGATTTGCAGTCTTTTGTGTTGTGAGAGGGTGACTTGCAGATCGAACACCACTTCTCAGACCACTGTCGTTTCGGTTGAGAGTTGGGTGGGCTCTGTCTCCCATCCTTTGTCTTCTCTGGACTCTTCTCTGAGTGTTCTGCATAAGGTTCCACTTTCTTTGTTTCTGAGCCTTTGAATTTCTTTCGGTCATGTTTCTCCTGACCTTTGGTGGTTGGTGTACAGGTTTCTTCCGCCTCCCCATGGACTTCAACGAATCTTTCCGCCAGCTTATTCACCATATCAAGCCGTTCCGCCCCTTGTTCTCCCAAGAATGTCTTCAGAGGTTCTGACATTTGCTGTCGCATCTGGTCGACAATCATGAGCTCTTCCAGACTCTCATAGTCATGCTTGAACCCTGCCAAATCCATCCATTTTTGGAGGTAGGATTTCAGGCGCAAACTGTAGGCGGTGAATAGCTCTCCTGGCTCTCGTTTCGCTGCTCGAAACTTCTTCCTATATGTACTTGATGTGATCTCGTAATGTTTCAGCAAAGCGGCTTTCAATTCGTCGTAATTGTTCTCGTGTCCTGGCGGCAGGCGAGAATAGACCTCGTAACCGGTTCCAAGCAATCCTTGGGATAGCTTAAGATTCCATTTGTCTCGGTCCAGACCCATAGCAACGGACATGGCCTCGAAGCGTTGAAGGTACTGGTCAATCTTCTCTTTGCCCTGATCATAGACCGCTAGAGGAAACTTCATAGCATGGTAACCATGTCCACCCGCTGGGGTTGAGCCTGGGATGGAGGAACCTCCAACTGCTCCCTCAGTTTCCCCATTAGATTGCCTCTTAAGCTCGAGTTCCCGCATCCGGTACTCGTGCTCCCTTTTCCGAGCTTCTTGTTCAGCTTCCCGATTCTTAGCTGCCTGCTCAACTTCAATTTCCAGCCTTCTCATGGCTTGCTCTGCTTCCAATTTCTTAGCAGCTTGTTCTAACTCCATTCTTCTCAATTCCAACTCCACCTTTCGATCTTCCCTTTCTGCTTGACGATACTCCCTCTCCACTTCCTGTATGTAATCCGTTAAAGCTGAACCAGACAAACCCATTCCTTCCACCTTTTCCCTTAGTTCTACAGTGGTTAATTTAGGGGTGGCCATATTTCAAAGAGGTAAGTCAGCAGGTTCAGTCTAAAAACCCCAAGCAATATAGATAATTAATATCTAAAATTAATCTATATATAAGACACCACACCGTACACCACAACACAATCTCTCAACGACAAGAGTAGACTAGGACCAAGACCTATGTAGACTTGTAAAGTGTGAACAGGAAAGTTATGTGCCTTAACACCTATCCACATTCACTATAACTTGATCTTTAACTGTCCGGCCCTACCTCTATCACGGTAATGTCACCCACAATAATGTAATATCACCAACATTAAGGTAATGTCACCTTCCCGTGTGACGTGCCCATGTAAATGTCGCTATCCTTAATGTGATATCACCATCCCGCGCGAGCCCCCATAAATGTAGCCAGTTCGTCCCTAGGGGGAAAGTGGAGTCAACAGGCACACTGTTTAAAATCCTTTTCCTTATTGTGGGCCTCTGCCGGACCTTTGTCTACATACCCCCTGTAAATCTTAGGTACCCTATCCCTCTCTTTCCTCTTCTTCTTCTTACCACTAAACAATACCCTTCATATTGTTGCAGAACATACCCACACAAGACTGTATTTTAACAAATTGATAAAATAAAACATTTAATACAGAAATTGTCACGTGTGTGTGTGTGGACTGTTTGCGTGTGGAAATATGTAGTATTTTCTATGGTGTATGCGAGAATAGATTAGTGAGCTCAGGATCGTTCTTCATCATGTTAGGCCATGCCACATCACACCACAGTAAGTTCAGAACAGGTCTCACCGAATGAAGCCTCAATCCGGACAATGGTTGACTTCTTGGAGTTAATCATATATATATATAGTCTGGGTGACTGTTCTCCACTACTGAATATGGTATACCAAAGTCCACAAGTTCAGAACCCCCGATGTATTTAATGTGTCTATAACGATCCTGGAACCTAGGAATCTCGGCACTTCTCTCACACGACTCCCCAAGAAACAAACTGATGATGTCTGTTCGAGTAAGTTCCTCCTGTATGTTTGTACAAGTTTACTGAACAGGTTTCCTCACCATTATGCCTTCTCTATATAATAATGTTATTGTCCTGAGAAGTAATCACCATTATACCTTCTCTATATAATAATGTTATTGTTCTGAGAATTCATCACTGTTAATATGAATCCGCCTTTTCAGTACCTCAGTCACTGCCAACCAGCCCTTTTTATGTTAAACACTCTGGGCTTTGATGAGGCCATGATTGGTGGAACGGTGTCCCATTGCCGACACCATTTAACATAACTTCACTCAGTGTGACTGCTATTTTTCATCCTCTCCCAGCTGTCCTTAATTTCTCCGGTACAGTAAAATATCACTCAGTGTGACTGGCTTTGTCTACACCTCGTAGTAATACTTCCTTTCTTTTATACCGTTGAACCTGTAGAGAATAGAACATTCGGTGAGAGAAAACCCCTATTCCAATCCACTATATGTGATTATAGGCCAAAGGCCACTCAGACATGTATCCTAGTTAATCTAGAACTACCCTCTGACATCAAGGCAGAGGCGTTCGTCACATTTGGGTGATAAGGGAAAGGAAAGACCAAACGGAAAAACACAGGAGCCCCAGTAGGCCTCACTACCGGAATATCCCACCATTTACATTTCCCCTATTCCCCCAGCCATCCCATTACACTGGTCTTACCCTGCCGAGTGAAATGATATATAACTCTACCTTTTTTTAAGCTAGGCATCAGCCAGCTGCGGCCGACGCTCTCAGATTACGTTCTCACAACTCACTATCACTAAGTTCCAGTCATAACTCTATTTATAAATAAACTACCTTATGCTAGTGTTCCGAGTTTGAATTCACAATTCACAACATGAAAAACAATGTCCCGTGTTTCCAGACAACATGGGGACACTGTGAATCCATTCTCCATTCGAATTGGAACACACAAACACTCCCGTTGTCTGTAATTCGTAAACAGACTGAACACAGATTCCGTAAATTTCCCCAAACCAAAATGTTGCACGAGTGACGTCACTCACGTGACCGGACTTCAATCAAGAAAGCACCGCCTCCCCCTTCTCCATTCTGCTGAGATCTGGGCAAACAGAGTGCCGAATTCCTTTGATGCCGGGCAAATTAACCTGCCGCCAATTGTCTTTGATTGGGGGACTTCTCAGGGAATCCCGGTCGTGTTTGAAACTGGGAACATATTTCCCGACATCAAATAGTTGTGGCGCCTAGCAACGGCGGTTTTCAGGCCTTTCATCAATCTGGATCGAAATTCTTCAGTATTATGTGACAGACATCCTGGGTAGACACTAGTTCGTGGGACATTCTAGACAGACAATAATGTGAGTGATATCTTGAGCCAAAACTAGTCTGTTATACGTCCTGGGTAGAAACTAGTCCGAGGGACATCACTATTCGTGGAATATTCTGGGTGGGAATCCTGAGCAGTCATTCATATGTAGGACTCATGGGTAGACACTAGTCAGCGGGACATCCAAGGCAGACAATATTCTACGGGATGTCCCAGGCAGACACTATTCTACGGGATGTTCCAGGCAGACACTAGCCTACTGGATGTCCCAGGCAGACACTATTCTACGGTATGTCCCAGGCAGACACTATTCTACGGTATGTCCCAGGCAGACACTATTCTACGGGATGTCCCAGGTAGACACTATTCTACGGGATGTCCCAGGCAGACACTAGTCAATGAGACGTCCTTGATAAACATCAATGTGATTAAAAAACTGAGTATTGTATTCATTACGATGAAGTCTTTGGAGAACTACAAACTTTTCACTGTGCGAGACAGCAAGAGAAGCCTAACAATTGTCCCCAATGATAACAAATATTCATTACTTAAGTCAAGCGTCCATTATGTGGAGCACTTAGAGACATGCTTGAAATGTCGTATGAGTTGCTGTCAGATTGGCATAGAACTACGTCTTCAACAACACCAGTTTATCAAGTTCTAAAAATCAAGTCTTAAAAAGGAGGTGAGCATGGCCGAATGGATAAGAACGCTAGTTCTTAAAATTCTGGTGTGCTGATACCTAGATTGCGGGTTCAACCCCTACATCGGTCAGTTGGACTGAAATGTTGACTTCTCATCCTTGGCTTGGGGACGTAAATTGCAAGTACCTCAGAAGTTGGAATCGGTTCCCCTGATGGCGAGGGACACTGGTAATAGGGAAAGCTAATCCCCACGTACAAATCAGTCCAGAGTACTAGAAGTAGTAACAGGCGTATGGGTTCAAAACGAGCGAAGCAAAAACAAACAAGTTAAAAAGTTTAAATATCCTAAAAACTCATCACAAACTGGGGGTTGTCGCTGGAACTACGGAATTCGTGATTTGTACAATGCTTTCGGCAGGCCATCCTACAGAAAGTGACCGGGCGGTATAGGATATAACCCGGTGCAATGAAATTGAATCTTTCGCCTTTAAATACAATTTAAGTTCTAAAAATGCGAACACATTAAATGGACCGGATATTTAAATAACTACAAAAGCAACAAAAACAACATACAAATAGAAAGATTGCAGCAGTGAAACACGAGACACGTACTCATTGTCCCACACACAGAGACAATGTTGATCACAGATTCCCGCAAAAGCATAACGCCCTGGCTTGGAAGCAGCAGATATATCACTGGAATTGCTGTATGCTTGCTGTATGCTATGACTCTGACACCCCCCCCCCCCCCCCCCCCCACACACACAACACACACACACCTTGACACCGCCTAGAGGTCACCGGCACGCCGCTACAACCCTGACCCCCATAATGACACCACTGACAGGTCACCGGCATTGCTGTATGTTCCGACCCTGACCCCCATGTTGACACCGCAGACAGGTTATCGATATGCTACGACCCTGACCCCAATGTTGACACCGCAGACAGGTTATCGATATGCTACGACCCTGACCCCAGTGTTGACACCGCAGACAGGTTATCGATATGCTACGACCCTGACCCCAGTGTTGACACCGCAGACAGGTTATCGATATGCTACGACCCTGACCCCAGTGTTGACACCGCAGACAGGTTATCGATATGCTACGACCCTGACCCCAGTGTTGACACCGCAGACAGGTTATCGATATGCTACGACCCTGACCCCAGTGTTGACACCGCAGACAGGTTATCAATATGCTACGACCCTGACCCCAGTGTTGACACCGCAGACAGGTTACCGATATGCTACGACCCTGACCCCAGTGTTGACACCGCAGACAAGTCACCGGCATTGGTATATGCTACGACCCTGACCCTGATTTGCAAGCCGCAGATAAACCCACTGTTGCACCCTAGCCCCGACGCGATGCAAGAGAAAACCACTCTCTGGGCAGTTAGTTGGAGTCTCCTGACAACGAAGTTTGTCAAATCTGTGGACGAAACGTTTACAACCTAGGTCTGATGCCAGCCAGTATTTATAAACATTATCCATAACTAGGAGTACGACAGGGATGTGTCTTGTCACCGGATCTCTTCTCAGTCTATTTTTATTAGTCGCATATCCTTTACAGGACGTCGCAGTCAACACCAGCATTGTTTGCTGTTCTGATCTCTTGACAAATTTACGTTCAGTAGTTTGCTATTGCTTTCTGAACGACCGACACCCATACCATTTCGTAAAAAAAAAACAATGCAGGACAGTCTGCTGCCAAATCGTCCGCAGCTGTGTTTCGGACGCAAGTATCCGGGATTAGGAACTGCGTCCGTAAACCCTTCGTCACGGAGCCGGCTCTCCCTCTATAGCGAAGTAATAATGAGAGAGATCAGAGAGAAGCTAGTATTACTAATCGGAAGTAAATATAAACAATATACGCTATGCCGATGACACAGTATTGGGGGCAGATAATGCAACAGACCTACAACAATTATTGGACATTGTAGAAACAGAGAGTTCACAAAAATGATTCTCCTCGAATATCAAGAACACAGTAACATTGGTGATATCAGAGAAAAAGGTGACACCAAAATTTGAAATGGAAATAGAAGGGAACATTCTTAACCACGTGGATAAGTTTAAATACCTAGTGGCATTTATAACATCAGATGGAAGATGCACAACAGAGATTAACAACAGCATAGGGCAAGCAAAAGCTGCATTTCAGAAAATGAAGAGTATCTTATACAATAAGTCACTATAATTGAATGTAAGGAAGAGAGTGTCGAAATGCTAAATAGAGCATGTTTTGCTGAATGACAGTGAATCTTGGAACGTAAATAAACAAATTAGGAAGAACTTGGTAGTAACAGAGATGTGGTTCCTGAGACGACTGCTACGAATTCTTTGGAATGCCAAAGTAACTAACAACGATTGCCTCAAAGAAGATAATGAAACTAGAACATCCGGGAAGGTTAACCCGGTCAACAAATGCCCGCAGAAGTCGGATGTGTCGGCCTAACGGCGCAAGAACGCAGCTCTGCTGTAAACAGGCACAACGCAATCACATCCGGAAAAAAACTCCGGATGAACGAAGAAGAAGAAGAAGAAGAAGAAGAACTAGAACATTATATACAACGATAAGAAAGAAACAAACGGTTATCTTTGGTCATGTGATGAGAAGAGAGGCATTGGAGAACGTCGCGTGACAACTGGAAAGATCGAGAGGAAGAGATGCAGAGGCAGACCAAGAGAAATGATGCTGGATGAATTGAGACGGTGGCATGGTGGTATATCATAAGCAGGGTGATCCATACAACCAAAGACCGAGATCTGTGGAGAGTCATGAACGCCTACGCCAGCTGGCATGGCACTTGATGATAATGATCCAAATCACTCTTACACAAAATCAACACATGCAAGATGTGATACTTGAAGAGAGCTGCCAACTTAACAATCCGAGACAGAGTAAGAAATTATGTTATCAGACATACAGTGGGATCCCTTGTGCCACATATATTGAAAGACAGAAGGTCAAATGGTTTTGCCATCTCCTTAGAATGCATCACCATCAACTACCAGCACTAGCCATACATCAAAGAAAATCTGATACGAGAGAAAGAGGACGCCCAAGAAGAAAATGTATTGACGATATCAAAAACGTGGTAGAATCACACGGAATGACACAATTCAGTGCCACCAATCAGGCACGGGAGCATCAACTATTCCTCCCTATGCAGCTTGACGGCAAAAGTGGAAGGTGATGGTGAATCATGACCTGGCTACGTCCTAAAATGTCTATCCGCAGATGTGGTTTTCCAGTACCAGCCTTGTTAGCATGGAGGGGGAAAAAAAGGGGGGAGAGAGAGAGAGGGAGAGGGAGAGAGAGAGAGAGAGAGAGAGAGAGAGAGAGAGAGAGAGAGAGAGAGAGAGAGAGAGAGAGAGAGAGAGCTCAATGTCACAATACCGGAGGGAATTATTTAATATCAGACTGTGAGGGAGTATGTCTCTACGACAACCTGATCCCAACATATGCAGGCTCTTTTCAAGACACAGACAATCAGTGGACTTTTTTGTGTGTGCATATCTTAATTACAGGACATCGCTGTCAACACCAGCATTATACTGCTGTTGTTAATTTCTTGGCTAGTTTACGTTCATTAGTTTGCAATTGCTTTCTGAACGACCGGCTCCCATACCAACACGTTAAAACCCCAGGTCTGCTGCCAAATCGGTCGCCGCTATATTTCGTACGCGTGGTAAGCGGCTCACGAATCACGTTCGCAAGACTTTAGCCACAGAGTATGCCATCAGTGGACTTAAGAGTTAACATAGAGTTCCCCCCCGGGGAGAGAAACAAGGTGGACCACGTCGCGGTCTAGCAAGCATGTCACCTTGCGCTCTACCTGTCCTACTGACCCCGTTACCTTTAACCCCGCTGCTTGACTGTACATGATCGCCTAGAGCAGTGTTTCCCAACGTGGGGCCTACGCCCCACAGGGGGGCAATTCGACTGTTAAGGGGGGGGGGGGCAATTCGAAAATGAAAGAAATCGGCTGAATATAACAAAACGGGGAGACTTGAGACTGAAGTTAACTAAATTGGAACCTGACATAAGATCTCTTTGCAGCAAGCATCAAGCGCAAGGATCTCACTAAATTTAAATAATAAATAATTACTAATAATTAAAATAATATAGAAAAATCTGTCATTAAAATTATTTTGTACTTGAACTTCAGTTCTCCATTATATGTTTTGAAAATTTACTTACTGTGTTTGCTCAATAATTACCTAGTGATTTCTTCCTAAAACCTATCATTCAAGTTTCTTTAGTGAACATTTCAATTTTTGAATATTAAAAATAATGTATATGTTGAGGGGGGCGTGGGGCGGGGGAGGGGGGCAATATGAATTTTAGAAAGGCTTAAGTGGGGCATGGTACAAAAAAGGTTGGGAAACACTGGCCTAGAGGCAACACAGCGTTTAACACAGTCAGACAGGAAGAGGTTGAGGATACTGATAATCCCATACAGACCCAGCAATTTTAATGTTCTTTTCATTGTTCTCATTGTTTCATCTTTCCATTCTTCTCACCTCGTTCCTATGCCTTCATGTTGTCACTGTATTGTCTTTTTGAGTATATCACATATACTAGGTCACTGTATTGACATGATGTTCTCGTCACATACACTAGGTCACTGTATTATGACATGATGTTCTCGTCACATATACTAGGCCACTGTATTATGACACGATGTTCTCGTCACACATACTAGATCACTGTATTATGACATGATGTTCAGGTCACATATACTAGGTCACTGTATTATGACATGATGTTCTCGTCACATATACTAGGTCACTGTATTATGACATGATGTTCTCGTCACATATACTAGGTCACTGTATTATGACATGATGTTCAGGTCACATATACTAGGTCACTGTATTATGACATGATGTTCTCGTCACATATACTAGGTCACTGTATTATGACATGATGTTCTCGTCACATATACTAGGTCACTGTATTATGACATGATGTTCTCGTCACATATACTAGGTCACTGAATTATGACATGATGTTCTCGTCACATATACTAGGTCACTGTATTATGACATGATGTTCTCGTCACATATACTAGGTCACTGTATTATGACATGATGTTCTCGTCACATATACTAGGTCACTGTCGCGAGATTGCCATGAGTTAAACAGATAAATATTCCCGACGTTTGCTTGGCGTGTATTTTCAGCACCATTATTTTACTAACTGGAAAAACACCGCGGATGTCAAAATCTCAGGACAATATTTGTAGCTGCACGTGTACATCTATAACGGATTTGGAACGGTCGGTGTTGATGGTGACAGGTCCTGGCATCGCCTTGATTAGTTTGTCTACATTTGAATGTAAATGGAAGCAGTGGGGTCAGCCCATCTACACATTTGGTGTTGAGTGAGAAGGAAGGGATACACCGAGTTGGCAGTTCATTACCAGTTAGAATCACATATATTGTCACCACGGAACAGAAGATTGACAAGTTTGTCAACATTTGAATGCAGATGGAAGCCGTGAGATCACAATGGCAGATGTAAAACGGAAGTACTTAGTAGGGAGAAAACAGTACATATGTCAATTCTTGGTTTCCGGAACATGAAGAGTTTGACGGGGTTATTTGCAACTGTTTGTTGGAAGTCGTCATAAAATTCGCTGGCTTGTTTTGAGAATCTTAACAATTACTGACAACTTTGACAGGATTTAAGCCCGGAAAAATAGATCCTTGCAAATGGTTGATATGTCCAAATAACACCTGTGTGGGGGAGAAGAGGATAAAGTCACGTGGACAACTTTGGTAGTTTGCCATATAAACTCTAGTTGGGACCAGCTAGGGAGGACTTGAAATTATGCTTTAGTCAGAGTGCCAGGGCACGGCAGCGCCTAGTGGAAATAATATCTACCGTGTGTTAATTAGTGACTTAATTTTACACGTGCCTATAATGGCAGATGTAGATATGATTGATAGGACTGCAGTGGTGCCATTTAAGGTATAACCTATTATAATATATTCGTTATAATTACTTTAGGCAGTAGCCTTGTTAAACTATAGTGTGATGATTAGCACTGTTAGTGGAAACTAGCTAGAGTAGGGAAGTGATACTTGACTCTGTTAGCTAGAATAGATTAGTGAAGTGTTGATAAGCTTTACTAGTTGAGAATTGAGTAATGAGGGATAATTGGGATTTCCCGTAGGTGTCCCTTGTGGGAGGGGTTCCACATTCTGTTTGCTGATTTTTTCTTTGTCATAACCTGATTCGACTCTAGGTGGGTAGCTAATCTGCTCTATGACTAAGTCTAGTTAGCTAACGATCATTAGGCAAGGTGATAGGCTTACACTCAGCCGAAAGAATCATGAACTAGTACTATCACCAGGTGTGTTGTTTCTATCCTAGGTTCCCTACCAGATCCAAGGAAGCTCAATAAAGTTTTGGGAAGGAAGAAAATCCCAGTCGGAAGAACACCAGTTCGGCAATCAATAAAGATTGCTTACAGACGTGATTAAAAGCTAGAGGGAGGTTGATTCACCCAACATAGTGAAGATTACAGTTGCACCATACAGCATTAAACAGTGGTAACGAACCGAGAACCGGTTAAGAGTAACTAGTGTTAGTACAGTAACAATTAACATTAGTAATTAGCACTTGCGGACTGAATGGTTCGATGTGCAACGAGGATGATCTGTCGACTAACACTTAACTTTACTAACTGTGTAAACACTAGAAAAGAACTTGTGCAGTTGGTTAGAGAACATTAGGAACGGACATTGTGTAGAGTGAATCCGGTCCATAAGTAACTGTTCATACCACCGGTGTCTATTTCTCATGTTCATGAAATGGGATTACCAGAGGTCTACAGAAGCAAAGCAGTATCCGGCAGGATGGTTCCGGCAACGGGTGAGACGTACTTGTTCTGACGTAACGTGCTGTGGTCTATCTTTGCTGTGATCAGCGGACTGATCTGATGTCTGAGAGTCAGATTCTCTACACTTTATAGAACACGTCACACATTTTCTTCGCATACACGTCTCATACACGTTACACTTTTATTTTAATAAATTAATCTTTATTAATTTCTAGAAGTAAGAGTTGTTGAGTATGTTGCGTTGGGGAAGTATGAGAAGGGGGCATAGTACGACAGTGTGAGAGTGATAGGAAAAGGGGTCCATAGGCTGATGGAGTGTGTTGGACGGAAGCTGGTGGATTCTCCAGAATATTGAGGGGAAAAAAAAAATAATATTATAATGTGGGTGTCGGATCTCCTCACTCCAGGGACGACACTTTAAAGGAGGACACGACATTATTGGGGGCTCGTAACGGGATATTTGGACAGTGGGATCTCTCGTAAACGTGATCTTTGGACAGCGGGATCTATCGTAAACGTGATCTTTGGACAACGAGATCTCTCGTAAACGGGATCCTTGGACAGCGGGATCTCCCGTAAACGGAATCCTTGGACAGCGAGATCTCCTGCAAGCAGGAACGTTTGACAGGGGGATCTTCTGACAACGGGGTCTTTTGACACGGGATCCTTAGTTATAAGAGGGAGATATCATTTTGGAGAATCCAGCTAGAGTGAATGTGGATAGGGGTTAGGATTAATATCTTACCTGTTCACACTTCACACGTCTGCATAGGTCTGTGGTCCTGATTCTACTCTTGTCACTGAGTGAATGTACTGTGTGTGGTAATATCGAGATTTATAGTACTTGTTCATATATCGGTATAGTAATTTGCAGTTATATTGTACTAGACCTGCTAGCTTACCTCTCTGTATAATGGCCACCCCTAAACTTAGCACGTTAGAATTAAAGGAAAGGGGGGAAGAAATGGGATTGGCGGGGTCTGCTCTAACGGATTACATACAGGAAGTGGAGAGAGAGTATCGTCAAGCAGAAAGGGATGATCGAAAGGCCGAGCTGGAATTGAGAAGGATGGAGTTGGAGCAAGCAGCTAAGAAATTGGAAGCTGAGCAAGCAGCTAAGAAATTGGAAGCTGAGCAAGCAGCTAGGAAATTGGAAGCTGAGCAAGCAGCTAGGAAATTTGAAGCTGAGCAAGCAGCTAGGAAATTAGAAGCTGAACAGGAAGCACAGAAAAGGGAGCACGAGTACCGGATGAGGGAACTCGAGTTGAAGAGTCAATCTAATGGAGAAACTGAGGGAGCAGTTGGAGGTTCCTCCATCCCAGGATCAACACCAGTAGGTGGACATGGGTACCATGCTATGAAGTTTCCTTTAGCGGTCTACGAGGAGGACAAAGAGAAGATTGATCAATACCTTCAACGCTTCGAGGCTATGTCAGTTGCTATGGGTCTGGAGCGTAACAAATGGAATCTTAAGCTATCCCAGGGATTACGCGGGACAGGATACGAGGTTTATACTCGCCTGCCACCAGGACATGAGAACAATTATGATGAGTTAAAGACGGCTCTGCTGAAACGATTCGAGGTTACATCGCATACCTACCGGAAAAAATTTCGAGCAGCGAAACGAGAACCGGGAGAGTTGTTTGCCGCCTACAGTTTGCGTCTTAAATCTTATCTCCATAAGTGGATGGATTTGGCTGGGTTCGCACATGACTATGAGAGTCTGGAAGAGCTCATGGTGGTCGACCAGCTGAAGAAGCAAATGTCTAAACCTCTCAGGACGTTCCTGGGAGAACAAGGAGCGGAACGTATTGACCTCGTGAATAAATTAGCAGAACGGTTCGTCGAGGTACATGGGGAGGTAGGGGAAAACCTTTCAACCAACACCAAAAGTCAAGAGAAACATGACAAGAAGAAAGCCAAAAACTCAGGAACCAAAAAGTGGGAACCTTATGTGCAAAAATCAGAGGATAATTCAGAGAAGAAGAAGGAGGGAAGCAAGAGCACCTCAAGCTCTACACCTAAACGACCGTGGTCGGAGAAGTGGTGTTCAATTTGTAAGTCACCCTCTCACAATACGAGGGACTGCAAATCGAAGGCTAAGAACCCTCATTTTGCAGCATGTCAAGTGACTTCCAAGGAGGTTGTCACGGAAAATGCCAAGGTCAACAAGGAAGCTCGCCACCAGGAGAGCTCATTCAAGTCCGACAATAGAAAATCTAGGACAGGGAAATGGTGCAACGAATGCAAGTCAAACACGCACAATGCTATTGACTGCAGGGGAAAGTCAGGAGACACTCAATTCGTCGTGTGCTCAGGGAAAACCTAAGGTGGAGCCCACCGAACAGGTCGAGACCGAGGAAGAGACTCCAGACCAGGAAAAACCACCTGTAGTGGAATTGGTAGAGGTTAACGGTCGTCAAGTGGAGTGTTTATACGACACAGGACTGGACGGGGAGGCCGTGATTTCTGCGGATCTAGTACATCCAGAACAATTCACAGGTGAAACCTTGGATATACAGCCTGCACAGAAGAGTGCTGTAGTCATGAAGTTGCCCATTGCTAATGTGGAGATTCGGTCACGGTACGTCACCGGCACCATCAAGGCCGCTGTATTGACCGATCCCATTTTTTCCAGTCATCCTAGGTTGCCGGTATGTCTTTCTGGGAATGCCCAGGGAGCCTATTCATATGGGAGCAATGCAGACTCGCTCTCAGGCGAAAACGGAAGAGGCAGACGCAATTGTGACTAACCCAATGCCGGGGGAGCTACGAACTGCCCAGAGTGAGGATGATACTTTACGTCCTTGCTACAAAAAGCTGCAGAAAAGTGCTGATCCACCAGGACGGGGGCAGTACTACATGAAGAATAGGATACTCTACAGGAGAGCAGGAAGGGGAGACAACCTATACGGTCAGTTGGTCGTCCCGAAAGCTCATCGGTCCCAGATTCTTCATATGGGGCATACCATCTCCTTTAGTGGACACATGGGTATTGCCGCCACCATGCAGCGGATTTCCTGCCACTACTATTGGCCGGGAATGACAGATGATGTGCGTCGGTATGTGAAGTCATGCCCTGAGTGCCAGAGGGTGGCACCGAAACACTGGACAGCACCGGTGATGTTGGGTGAGATGCCCATCATGAACTCTCCTTTCGAGAGGGTAGCCATCGATATCGTGGGTCCACTTCCCAGGACTAGGAAGAGGAACATGTATATACTCACAATGGTGGATTGCTGTACAATGTGGGGTGAGGCTATACCGTTGACCACGATTGACTCGAAAAGAGTGGCGGACGCACTGATGGAGGCCTTTACCAGATTAGGCTTTCCGGATCAAATTCTGACGGACAATGGATCTCAGTTTTGTGGAAAACTCATGGAGGAGGTATTTAGGGTGTTTCACTCTAACCACATACATACCAGCCCTTACCACCCTCAAGCCAATGGACAAGTAGAGCGTTTCAACGGCACGTTGATGACAATGCTCAGGAAATTAGCGCAGGAAAAACCTGATAGGTGGGATGAATATATCCCAGCAGCACTCTTTGCCTATCGGGAAGTTCCTCATGGCTCAACAGGACTACCACCCGCTACGTTGCTGTTTGGTCGTCCAATCAAAGGACCGTTGGAAGCCATGTTGAGGAGTTGGACTGAAGAGGGGACGTCAGAAGAAGTGATCTCATCCTATCAATACGTGGAGGAACTGAAAGAAAAACTCCACAAGGGATGGACTCTGGCAAATCAAAACTTGAAAAAGGCCAGGAAAAGACATGCGGCTTACTACAACCGTAGGTCTAAAGAAAGATCTCTAGAGGTGGGAGATAAAGTCTTGTTGCTACTCCCAACGGGAAACAACAAACTGGAGATAGGTTGGCAAGGACCATTTCCCGTGGAAAGGGTGATATCCAGAACCAACTATCAAATCCGGATCCGGGGAAAGTCGAAGATTTTCCATATCAATCTCTTGCGGAAATACGAAGAGAGACCCGGAGACAAGGCAGCTCACCTCATGGCAATGGCAGTTGCAGTGGAGACAGAAGTGGGAACCAGCGAGGGCAGGGAATATCCCTTAGTACACCAGGAAACCTATAGGGATGTACAAGTGAACCCTGATCTGACCTCCCAGGAGAGGGAAAGGATAACCCAGGTTCTCAAGTCTCATAAGGAGATACTGACTGATAAACCTGGACGAACGAGGTTGGTGGAGTTTGAGATGACTTGACCACACAGGAGCCGGTTCGTCAGAAGGTTTACCCAGTGCCATTCTCTAAAGAAAAGGCCCTGGAGGAGGAAATAAAAAAATTGCTGGAGGATGACGTGATTGCACCATCCACATCCCCATACAATGCGGGGGTAGTTTTGTTACGCAAACCAAGTGGAGAACACAGGTTGTGTATAGATTACCGACTGCTGAACAGTCATACACAGTTTCAGGTGGAACCTTTGCCGAATCCAACTCAGCTATTCGCTAGGCTCCATAAGGCTCGGTACTTTTCAAAGGTGGATCTGAGTCGGGGGTACTATCAGATACCAGTCAAACCGGAGATTCGACCACTGTTAGCTTTCAGTACACCCAGTGGACACTACGAATTTAAGGTCATGCCCTTTGGACTTAGCAATGCACCTAGTGTGTTTACACGCATGATGAGGACTTTACTAGATCCGTTACAGGATCCGTCCATCATCTCATTTATGGATGATATTCTGATTTCCAGTGACAGCCTGGATGACCACTTACAATCCTTGGAGAGAGTGTTTAATAGGCTCAAGGAAGCAGGGCTTACTGCTCGTCCAACCAAGTGCATGATTGGTTACCAGACTCTGGAATTTCTAGGTCACACCATCACTCCAGGACACATTGTTCCAGAAGAGAAGAACCTGGAGAAAATCAGAAATGCACCAAGGCCAAAAACGAAGAAGGATGTGCGATCTTTTCTCTCGTTGTGTGGGTTCTACCACAAATTTATCCCACATTTCACGGAACTGGGAGCTCCGTTGACCGAAACCTTGAAAAAGGGATTCCCGGATCAAATCATTTGGACACCAGAATGTGAGAATGCCTATAGTCAGTTAAAGGAGGCCTTGGTCAGCAAACCTGTATTACAGCTCCCTGACCTTTCCAAACCATTTGTGTTGAGAACGGATGCGAGTGGGATTGGAATTGGAGCCGCTTTGTTACAGGAAGGAAAAGACGATGCTTCGGTTTTGAAACCTGTGGCATACGCAAGTAAGAAACTTCTACAGGCGGAGAGGAATTATTCAACCGTCGAGAGAGAATGCTTGTCCCTCGTATGGGCAGTGCAAAAATTTCAGCCATATTTGTATGGAGTTAAGTTTCGGGTTCAGTCGGATCATCAGCCCCTGATGTTCCTGGCTACTTCTCAGAAGCTCAACGCACGTTTGATGCGGTGGTCGTTGTTACTTCAACCGTATAATTTCACAGTAGAGTACATTCCTGGGAAGGAGAATGTTGGAGCGGATTTCTTGTCAAGACACCCAGCTCCTGAAGAAGAGGAATGAATTATCTGGATTTAACTCATGGTGGAGGAGAGTGAGATGGACTACTCTCTTAAGAGGGGGCCTATGTCGCGAGATTGCCATGAGTTAAACAGATAAATATTCCCGACGTTTGCTTGGCGTGTATTTTCAGCACCATTATTTTACTAACTGGAAAAACACCGCGGATGTCAAAATCTCAGGACAATATTTGTAGCTGCACGTGTACATCTATAACGGATTTGGAACGGTCGGTGTTGATGGTGACAGGTCCTGGCATCGCCTTGATTAGTTTGTCTACATTTGAATGTAAATGGAAGCAGTGGGGTCAGCCCATCTACACATTTGGTGTTGAGTGAGAAGGAAGGGATACACCGAGTTGGCAGTTCATTACCAGTTAGAATCACATATATTGTCACCACGGAACAGAAGATTGACAAGTTTGTCAACATTTGAATGCAGATGGAAGCCGTGAGATCACAATGGCAGATGTAAAACGGAAGTACTTAGTAGGGAGAAAACAGTACATATGTCAATTCTTGGTTTCCGGAACATGAAGAGTTTGACGGGGTTATTTGCAACTGTTTGTTGGAAGTCGTCATAAAATTCGCTGGCTTGTTTTGAGAATCTTAACAATTACTGACAACTTTGACAGGATTTAAGCCCGGAAAAATAGATCCTTGCAAATGGTTGATATGTCCAAATAACACCTGTGTGGGGGAGAAGAGGATAAAGTCACGTGGACAACTTTGGTAGTTTGCCATATAAACTCTAGTTGGGACCAGCTAGGGAGGACTTGAAATTATGCTTTAGTCAGAGTGCCAGGGCACGGCAGCGCCTAGTGGAAATAATATCTACCGTGTGTTAATTAGTGACTTAATTTTACACGTGCCTATAATGGCAGATGTAGATATGATTGATAGGACTGCAGTGGTGCCATTTAAGGTATAACCTATTATAATATATTCGTTATAATTACTTTAGGCAGTAGCCTTGTTAAACTATAGTGTGATGATTAGCACTGTTAGTGGAAACTAGCTAGAGTAGGGAAGTGATACTTGACTCTGTTAGCTAGAATAGATTAGTGAAGTGTTGATAAGCTTTACTAGTTGAGAATTGAGTAATGAGGGATAATTGGGATTTCCCGTAGGTGTCCCTTGTGGGAGGGGTTCCACATTCTGTTTGCTGATTTTTTCTTTGTCATAACCTGATTATAACCTGATCATAACCTGATGATAATTTCTATGAACAACTAATTGGTACCATCAACTCATCTCCCAAGCACGACATTGTTGTTGTAATGGGTGATTTCAATGCAAAGATAGGGTCTGACAATAAGGGTGTTGAGAGATACATGGGAATTCACGGCTTAGGGGATATGAATCAAAACGGAGAGAGACTACTAGAATTCTGTGAAATAGCAAATCTGATAGTAGCAAACTCTTTATTTCCGCACAAAGATATACACAAAGTCACGTGGAACTCGCCTGATAGCATCACAAAAAATCAGATAGACCATTTTTGCATTAATGCCAAATTCCGTTCATCAGTACAAGACGTCAGAGCCTACAGAGGTGCAGATGCTGGCAGCGATCACAATCTCTGCATTGCCAAACTAAAAATAAAGCTCAAGACTCTGCACAGATCACCCAGAATTAAGAAAATAAACTCACAGTCCCTACTGACTAAAGAACACCAACTCGCATTCAATTCAGAGGTACAAAGCATCTATGCTAACAAAGAAAGTATATCGAGCAGTGCGAATATTAAAAACAACATTGAAGAAAATTGGAATTTCCTAAAAACTACCTTGCTAAATGCTGCAACAAACACAGTCGGCTACGTACAAAGACAGAAGAAGAAGTGGCTAAGCGATAACACCTGGACGAAGATACAAGAAAGAAAACAAGCAAAACTAACACTTCTTTCTGCAAAAGACACATCTACATATGAAACCCATAAGCAAAAGTACTCTATGTTGGATAAAGAGGTGAAATCAAGCGCACGAAAAGACAAACAGAACTTTATTCACAGCCTGGCCTCCGACGCCGAATCAGCTGCCAGAACTGGAAACAACAGAGCCGTATTCCATATCATGAAGCAACTATGCAATCACTCACCTACACCAAATATACCCATCAAAGACAAACAAGGCAATCAACTGTTATCCGATGACCTTCAAAAGCAACGATGGGCAGAACATTTCAAAGAAATATTAAATAGACCGCAGCCTGACACTGTTCCGAACCTGGATGGAGAAATTACTATACCCCCACTGGATGCCTCCTGCGAGTCATTCACCATGGAAGAGATTAAAGCAGCCACCAAAAAATTGAAGAACAACAAAGCTGTTGGTGAAGATGAAATCTCAGGAGAAATACTCAAAGCAGCAGATGAGAACACCTTACAACGTTTGTTACAGCTGATCAAATGAAATCTGGCAAAGCGAATCCCCACCACAACAGTGGAAAGATGGTGTAATTTTCAAACTGCCTAAAAAGGGCGATATGTCTGATTGCAATAATTGGCGTGGTATCACTCTATTGTCAGTACCAGGAAAACTTTTTTGTAGCATGTTACTTGAGAGATTGAAAAAGGCGATAGATGAAAGGCTCAGAGAAGAACAAGCTGGCTTCAGACCAAAACGGTCATGCATAGACCACATTTTCACCCTCAGAATAATCATTGAAGACTCCGTAGAATTCCAGTCGAAATTAATCACAAACTTTGTCGACTTTCAAAAAGCCTTCGACAGCATCCACCGTCCTTCACTTTGGAATCTACTTAACATCTATGGTTTTTCTACCAAATATACCAACGTCATAAAATCTTTCTACAAAGAGACACGTTGCTGCGTAAGAACAGAAACAGGCAACTCTGACTGGTTCTCAGTCGAAACAGGAGTGAAACAGGGTTGTGTCTTATCACCGATGCTTTTTGGAATAGTTATCGATTGGGTCATGCGCAAATGCACAAGCAACACAAATATGGGTATTCATTGGGTTGACAAAATTCTAGAAGACCTGGACTTTGCCGACGACATAGTGCTTTTGAGTTCAACACATCCGGATGCTCAAGAGAAAATAAACCACCTCCAAAATGTTTCAGGGCAAATTGGTCTCCAAATTAACACCACAAAACAAAGACTATTGATCTTACCAACAGTTCAGATGAGACCAAATTGAACAGCTACGTTCTTGAAAAAGTCAACAGCTTCACATACCTAGGAAGCAAAATGACATCCACAGGGGACTCAACACCAGAAATATCAACTAGAATCGCACTGGCATCTAGTGCCTTCAACAAACTGTCAAACATCTGGAAGTCAAAGACACTCAGCAAACACACAAAACTTAAAATCTTCAACTCTTGTGTGATTCCAGTGTTAACGTATGGATGTGAAAGTTGGAAATCAACGGTAGCTTTAGATAAAAAATTAGACAATTTTGAGAACAAATGTCTTAGAAGACTTCTAAACATCCACTGGACAGACTTCAGAACCAATTCGCAAATAAGACAAGAGACTAAGCAAGATACAGTATCCAATTTCATAAGAAGACGCCGTTGGAACTACATCGGCCATGTACTCAGAATGGACAAGACAAGACTCCCCTACCAAGCCCTCATATGGTCACCGGTAGGGAAAAGAAAACGGGGAAGACCAAGAGAGACCCTGCGTAGAACCATCATTAGAGAAGGCTCATTCAATGGCCAAGTAAATATCCAAGATCTACAACAGATAGCAGCGAACCGCCAGGCATGGAGAGACAGGACTTCTGCCCTATGCGCCGCCTTAGGCTCAAGAGGAAAGACTAACTAACTAACTAACTGACTATAACCTGATTCGACTCTAGGTGGGTAGCTAATCTGCTCTATGACTAAGTCTAGTTAGCTAACGATCATTAGGCAAGGTGATAGGCTTACACTCAGCCGAAAGAATCATGAACTAGTACTATCACCAGGTGTGTTGTTTCTATCCTAGGTTCCCTACCAGATCCAAGGAAGCTCAATAAAGTTTTGGGAAGGAAGAAAATCCCAGTCGGAAGAACACCAGTTCGGCAATCAATAAAGATTGCTTACAGACGTGATTAAAAGCTAGAGGGAGGTTGATTCACCCAACATAGTGAAGATTACAGTTGCACCATACAGCATTAAACAGTGGTAACGAACCGAGAACCGGTTAAGAGTAACTAGTGTTAGTACAGTAACAATTAACATTAGTAATTAGCACTTGCGGACTGAATGGTTCGATGTGCAACGAGGATGATCTGTCGACTAACACTTAACTTTACTAACTGTGTAAACACTAGAAAAGAACTTGTGCAGTTGGTTAGAGAACATTAGGAACGGACATTGTGTAGAGTGAATCCGGTCCATAAGTAACTGTTCATACCACCGGTGTCTATTTCTCATGTTCATGAAATGGGATTACCAGAGGTCTACAGAAGCAAAGCAGTATCCGGCAGGATGGTTCCGGCAACGGGTGAGACGTACTTGTTCTGACGTAACGTGCTGTGGTCTATCTTTGCTGTGATCAGCGGACTGATCTGATGTCTGAGAGTCAGATTCTCTACACTTTATAGAACACGTCACACATTTTCTTCGCATACACGTCTCATACACGTTACACTTTTATTTTAATAAATTAATCTTTATTAATTTCTAGAAGTAAGAGTTGTTGAGTATGTTGCGTTGGGGAAGTATGAGAAGGGGGCATAGTACGACAGTGTGAGAGTGATAGGAAAAGGGGTCCATAGGCTGATGGAGTGTGTTGGACGGAAGCTGGTGGATTCTCCAGAATATTGAGGGGGAAAAAAAAAATAATATTATAATGTGGGTGTCGGATCTCCTCACTCCAGGGACGACACTTTAAAGGAGGACACGACAGTCACTGTATTATGACATGATGTTCTCGTCACATATACTAGGTCACAGTATTATGACATGATGTTCTCGTCACATATACTAGGTCACTGTATTATGACATGATGTTCTCGTCACATATACTAGGTCACTGTATTATGACATGATGTTCTCGTCACATATACTAGGTCACTGTATTATGACATGATGTTCTCGTCACATATACTAGGTCACTGTATTATGACATGATGTTCAGGTCACATATACTAGGTCACTGTATTATGACATGATGTTCTCGTCACATATACTAGGTCACTGTATTATGACATGATGTTCTCGTCACATATACTAGGTCACTGTATTATGACATGATGTTCTCGTCACATATACTAGGTCACTGAATTATGACATGATGTTCTCGTCACATATACTAGATCAACTGAATTATGATATGATGTTCTCGTCACATATACTAGGTCACTGTATTATGACATGATGTTCTCGTCACATATACTAGGTCACTGTATTATGATATGATGTTCTCGTCACATATACTAGGTCACTGTATTATGACATGATGTTCTCGTCACATATACTAGGTCACTGTATTATGACATGATGTTCTCGTCACATATACTAGGTCACAGTATTATGATATGATGTTCTCGTCACATATACTAGGTCACTGTATTATGACATGATGTTCTCGTCACATATACTAGGTCACTGTATTATGACATGATGTTCTCGTCACATATACTAGGTCACAGTATTATGACATGCTGTTCTCGTCACATATACTAGGTCACTGAATTATGATATGATGTTCTCGTCACATATACTAGATCACGGAATTATGATATGATGTTCTCGTCACATACACTAGGTCACTGTATTATGACATGATGTTCTCGTCACATATACTAGGTCACTGTATTATGACATGATGTTCCCATCTCTATACTTCACAGCCCGTCTTTCCCATTTTATTATCAAAGCCTGGAATTATGAGATAAACAGCACATATTTATAGACATATAGAGATGTCTATAGAGGCAGAGACAAATAGAGATGTCCATAGAGACAAACAAGGATGTCCATAGAGACAAACAAGGATGTCCATAGAGACAAACAAGGATGTCCATAGAGACAAACAAGGATGTCCATAGAGACAAACAAGGATGTCCATAGAGACAAACAAGGATGTCCATAGACACAAACAAGGATGTCCATAGAGACAAACAAGGATGTCCATAGAGACAAACAAGGATTCCATAGAGACAAACAAGGATGTCCATAGAGACAAACAAGGATGTCCATAGAGACAAACAAGGATGTCCACAGAGACAAACAAGGATGTCCATAGAGACAAACAAGGATGTCCATAGAGACAAACAAGGATGTCCACAGAGACAAACAAGGATGCCCATAGAGACAGCGAGACAAACAGAGATTTTCATATAGACAAATAGAGAAGTCGATAGAAATAGATAGATAAACAGATATGTCCATTGAGACAAATAGGGAAGTCCACAGAGACAGAGAGATAAATAGTGATGCCAATCTAGACAAAGAGACAAAAAGAGATGTCCATAGAGAAAAACAGAGATGCACATAGAGACAGCGGTATTAACAGAGATGTCCACAGAAACAGAGAGACAAATAGAGATGTCCATAGAGACAAATAAAGATGTCAATAGAGAGATAAAGAGACAAACAGAGATGTCCAGAGATACAGAGAGACAAACAGAGATGCCATATAGACAAATAGATATGTTCACAGAGAGAAAAAAGAGACAAACAGAGATGTCTAGAGACAGAGACACGGAGAGGCAAACACAGAGAGAGACAAAACCTATCGAGAGACAAAGATACATGTAGAGAGTCAAAGATACATGTAAAGAGACAAAGACTTCTGTAGAGAGACAAAGATACCTGTAGAGAGACAAAGATACTTGTAGAGAGACAAAGATACCTATAGATAGACAAAGACACCGATAGAGAGACAAAGATACTGACAGAGTGACACAGATACAGACATAGCTAAGCCCAAAGGCAAACAGCGACAAAGACATGTGCTAACATAGAGATAGTTATTTGAACAGACAGACAGACAGACAGACAGACAGACAGACATGCCACTGCTGGGAGAGTACGAGCTGGTGTTTTCTCAACACATAAACAAATGTGGCAGACACATACAAAAATTGACGTCGTCTCCAGGCCTTGACATTTGGTCTGCAGGCAATTGGCTGAATTACAATAAGGGGCAGGTATGAGTCGTCATATGTGCAACATCGTGAGAAATAAACTCACAGACATTAACTGGCACCCATACAAGGCGATTGGTTGGTTGTGTACTTGGTCGGCTGGTTGGGAATTCTCTTGGGGACAGAGTTTTAACTCTTAAGTTCGATGCAGTGTCGTTGAGATCGATCGAGTCCTGAAATGATCTTGCATCTATCGGTTAGCTATAATTGGGATCCTTTGTGGTGATTTTCTTTCTGATTGTGGACATCGAGCTGCAATGTTTCGTTTCCGAGTTCTAGGCGTTTCTGGCTTGATTTGGAATTCCTCCTTTGTTGTTGTAATCATGTCCGGTCAGGTTCGCACACTTGTAGAGCCTGGTGTTGCCCCAAACCAAACCCTCTTTCTCATGGTGTTCTTTTTACTCAGACAATGGTTCATCAGCTAGTCGTTCCGACTTGAGACTCCATCTATCTCTTCCGGTGTCTTGGTCTGTCGTTAAATCCTAGTAGTCTATCTCTTCTTTCAGATCTTGTGTCTTGGACGCCCTATTCTTGAAGGAGTATAGTCTCTTCTCCAGAACTCCGTGTGTTCTTGCTCGCCTTTTCGTTTTCACTTGCTGTTTCTTTCTCTTCTTTTGTTACTTCCTCTTCTGTTGAGACATTGCCGTTGATGTCGTCTGTTTATGATGATTCATTCTTTGTCTGTTTCTTGAGCCGTTCTATTTTGTGCTCTTTCGTCTTGAATTTTTGCCAGGTCTCCTATATCTCTGACTTGATTGCAACCATTCTAGCCATATCCATGCTCGATTGTCTGCTGAGAGAGCGTTAGTTAGTCCAGGATGCGCTGAAAGGCTGCCATCTGTGTTTTCTGGTGCCTGGTCGCTTCTCTCCTCAGTGTTAATAATTATTTTTGACTTTAGGCCTTTCAGTAGGCCCTCCAATTGTGCTTTATTTGTTTTCGTTAGATGGGTAGTCGCCTCGTACTGTCTCCTGTAAGTGAGTTTGTGATTGTGAGTACATGTGTATGCGAGGGAGTGTTTATGTGTGTGTTATTGAGTGGGTGCATAACTGTAAGAGTTTGTGTAAATGATATCAGTATGTATTCATATATGTATGTATGTGTTTATGCATATGAGTGTGTATGTGAGTCTGCCTGCCTGCCCGTGTCATAATATGATAATTTGCATTGTTTATGTTCACAACATTCAATTCATAATGTTTGTTTCCTATGCGAATGTAACATGAACAATAGATTTACGAAACATGAATGATTGGAAGGGCAAAATGTAAAATGGGCCTGAGTGCCCAATTTGTGACCCTTTAAAATTAAAGTCCGTTCTTTATGTGATAGGTTTGATTTGATGGTTAGCTTCATCGCTTCCCTGCTGTCCTGGTGGCAAGGGTAGCAGAGGTATCTAGACTCGTGGTTGCCGAGGCATTTGTTGCACTGTCTGTTGTTTTCGTTGGACTTCCTCAATACGATTGCCCCAGACACTTGAAGTAACACATCCGCAACGTGTGTGTGCGTGTAGTCTGAGCCCATCCTGGTTGACCCCTTGAGTCGGCTAAAGCTATTTCGATATCCGGGTACACGAGGGAGTACTTGGGATTTGTTGAATTTCATGGGGAAGATCAATGGTTTCCGGGAATCACAGTATGAAGAGGTGTTTTCTGTAGACAGACACACACGGACATATATACAAGCACATACAGACATACACGGACATATACACAAGCACAGGTACACATACACACACATGCACGGATATGGTGGGTTGAGTGGAAATAATATTGTTGGAGTGTGAAGTGAGAGGGCGTCAGGCGTGGTAGATTAGACTGTTGAAGTGTGAGGTGAGAGGGCTTCAGGCGTGGTAGATTATACTGTTGAAGTGTGAGGTGAGAGGGCCGGATGTGTGGTAGATTCTACTGTTGGAGTGTGAGGTGAGAGGGCTTCAGGCGTGGTAGATTATACTGTTGAAGTGTGAGGTGAGAGGGCTTCAGGCGTGGTAGATTATACTGTTGAAGTGTGAGATGAGAGGGCTTTAGGTGTGGTAAATTAGACTGTTTGAGTGTGACGTGAGTTGTGTGGTAGATTATACTGTTGGGGCGTGAGGTGAGAGGGCCGGATGTGTGGTAGATTCTACTGTTGGAGTGTGAGATTAGAGGGCATCAAGTGTGGTAGATTATACTGTTGGAGTGTGAGGTGAAAGGGCGTCAGGTGCGGTAGATTATACTCTTGGGATATGTAATGAGAGGGCAAGATGTGTGGTAGATTATACTTTTGGAGTGTGAGGTGAGAAGGCTTCAGGTGTAGTAGATTATACTGTTGATGTGTGAGGTCTTCATGTGTGGTATATTATACTGGTGATGTGTGAGGTGAGAGGGCTTCATGTGTGGTATATTATACTTTTGGAGTGTGAGGTGAGAGAGCTTCATGTGTGGAATATTATACTTTTGGAGTTTGAGGTGAGATTGCTTCATGTGTGGTATATTATACTGTTGGAGTGTGAGGTGAGAGGGCTTCAAGTGTGGTATATTATACTGTTGGAGTGTGAGGTGAGAGGGCTTCATGTGTGGTATATTATACTGTTGGAGTGTGAGGTGAGAGGGCTTCATGTGTGGTATATTATACTGTTGATGTGTGAGGTGAGAGGGCCTCATGTGTGGTATATTATACTGTTGGGGTATGAGGTGAGAGGGCTTCATGTGTGGTATATTATACTGTTGGAGTGTGAGGTGAGAGGGCTTCATTTGTGGTATATTATACTGTTGCAGTGTGAGGCGAGAGGGCTTCATGTGTGGTAGATTATACTGTTGCAGTGTGAGGTGAGAGGGATTCATGTGTGGTAGATTATACTGTTGCAGTGTGCGGTGAGAGGGCTTCACGTGTGGTAGATTATACTTTTGGAGTGTGAGGTGAGAGGGTTCGATGTGTGATATATTATACTGTTGATGTGTGAGGTGAGAGGGCTTCATGTGTGGTATATTACACTGTTGGAGTGTGAGTGACAGGGCTTCATGTGTGCTAGATTATACTGTTGCAGTGTGAGATGAGAGGGCTTCAGGTGTGGCAGATTATACTGTTGGAGTGTGAGGTGAGAGGGCCTGAGGTGTAGTAGATTATACTGTTGGAGTGTGAGTGAGACGGCTGGAGGTGTGGTAGATTGTACTGTGGAGTGTGAGGTGAGAGGGCTTCATCAGTGGTAGATTATACTGTTGGAGTGTGAAGTGATATGGCCTAGTATGTACTAACATCATACAATAATATGATATTAGTTGGACGTGCTTACATGGTCATCTTTCTTTGTCAGATGTATCTTCGGTGGGGTCAACACTAAAGAGACCTACCATCTGACGACATCTCATGAACAGGAATGTGGATAAGTCCGCTCTGCCACTACGTGACTTGATTGGTGTATAATCAGACAACTGAAAACCCAATGGGTGCATTGGGAATTTCCCAACTGTAGTAGAGAAATTGGGCTACCCGATGTATTTCTCTTTGACATCACAAATGGGTCATGAAGACAATAGGGACCATAAAAAACTGACGCTGTCTGAGTAAAGCGACCCGTTGGCGTGGGAGACACCCTAAGCTGCAGGTAGTCAGTCTGTGTCTGTAGGCAGTACATATAAATACAGCCAAGGAAATTACCAAGAGAATGGGATTTAAAAGGAAATTATAAGTAAGGAGAATGAAACCAGAAATGAAAACAATGAATTTCAGTAAAGCTCTATAAATACTATGAGTAAACCGGCAACGGAAAGGGGAATTAGTCACATTAATAAGAACTAGAGTAATTCTACTTTCCGTTTTTGATTTCTGAATTTAGTTAGTTAGTCGACAGATCATCTTCACTGCACATCGAACCATTCAGTCCATAAGTGCTCGGATCCCCCCCCCCCCCTATAAATCCAGCAGCGTGTAGCGGCCCGCGACACTAGTTATGTGATGCTTTATTACTCTTCTTTGGCTTCCTGCGTATTGTTCTTGTTTAGCCACGCCTCTTTTAACTTGCTGTGAGGACTTTACCACACAGCGATCCTTGGTGTATCATGCAGTAATATGTTATCAATTCACCATTACAGTTCTCCTGCATCTTTAACTGCATCCTTCCAACTCGTCCAGTTATTTTCGCCACACATCGTAGGTGTTCCATCTGTTGTCAGCCCAACGAGTTTGTCCCAAGGCAGGTTCATGTTGGATAAACTTTGACATACGTTGTCAAAAATGTCTTTTCTTGTCGTTGTCCCATGCATGGATTTCATGTCCAATATTTCTTCTGTAACATTCAAACTGGAGTCCACTCCACGGATAAGATGGCGAGCTGTGCAGTGTCAGTAGTGTCATTACTTTCATCGACAGCAAGGGAGAATGCAACAAAGTCTTTGCCTTTTTAGAACAGCTGTGTTTTCACATCAGTGGCCATCTCACAAACCCCATCAACAACCGTATTTATGCTAAGGCTTACCTTTGCAAACATCTGCTTTTTGTCTGAACACACGACGTCACACACTTTCATCATGCAGCGCTTCAGAAACTCCCCTTCTGTAAATGGTTGGCCTGATTTTGCGATCTCCTCTGACACACTAAAACTTGCTTTGACTGCAGCATCAGTTTGTGACTTTGCTTTGGTAAAAAATGTCTGCTGTAATGTTAGATGCCTTTTCAACTCTTCTACATTATGTAGCTTCTGCTCTGCATTCAGGCTGTTTAACTTGTCTTGATGTTTAGTCTCGTTGTGCCGTCTCAGATTATATTCTTTGATCACAGCCACATTATCTCCACAAATTAGACACACAGATTTACCGCCAATATCAGTAAACATATATTCAGCCTCCCAGAGGCTTTGAAAGGCGCTGTTTTCAGAATCAACTTTTCTCTTGGCCATTTTAAAAGCTAGCTTTGATTTTAAAAGATTGTGCATCTTCTTCTTCGTTCATCCGGAGTTTTTTTTTCGGATGTGATTGCGTTGTGCCTGTTTACAGCAGAGCTGCGTTCTTGCGCCGTTAGGCCGACACATCCGACTTCTGCGGGCATTTGTTGACCGGGTTAACCTTCCCGGGGATTGTGCATCTAACAACAGACGCTAGATTGATATCAAGTTAGCCATAGCGGGAAAAGGTGATGTACTATCCGGGCATTACACTACTTAATTTTTTTATGCGCCAATCCAAAACGAGCATCTGAAAATTTGCTAGGTAACTATAACGACGAACAGTAACTCACTACACAACTTTTATTTTGATCGAAGCGAGAACGCTCTCAGGTAATCTATCATTCGGAAGGCTGTTAATTAGGGAATTTGATTTGCACTTTATATCGTGACCACATAAAAATATTTTTGCTTAAAATACTCTCTTGGGCTGAATATATGTGTACTTCGGTTGAGACCTCTCGGGCCTGATATGATTGTACGGCGGGCCGGATCTGGCCCACGGGCCTTGAGTTTGACACATGTGTCAGTAGAGCATTCAAAATGTCTGCTTGGTCCATGGCTCGTCTGCCTACCACAGTAGCCCTACCTGCAAGCCTGTCAGCCTGCTCATTTCCTTGTACACCCGCATGCCCTGGCACGAAAATGAAACTAATCTTTGCCAGCCGAGACCGCTCCAGAGACAGCAGCCACTCTCTTCAGACCCACCCCATCGCTATCATCCTGAGCATACTCATTGAGTCACTAAGGACACATACCCGATTAAATGTCTGTGTCTCGATCCATGTTATTGCTTTACTTACTGCCACGACTTCCATAGTCAAGCTGCTTGTGGTCAAAGCAAAAGCGCCAGACTCTTCCTTCACACTTTTCCCTCCGGCCTGAGCCGTAAAGGCCCATGAACTTCTCACTCCTCGGACGACCGACCCATCCGTGTAAATGACCGCATCTTCCTCTAACGAATTCTCGAAGATGAGAGCCTGTACTTCCGCCTTCACAGCAGCTGGATTTTCTTGTCTGCAATTCCTGTCTAGTTGGATGCATACTGAAGAGGATCTACAGAACTCTGTTGGCACTTGTACCCACTCCTCGATGAACACACCTGCTGAAGAATGTCTTCGGCTTGACTCATCCACGACTTTCCTCTTTTTAACCTGCTGCCCTTTACCTTCTTGATCTCGCTGTGCAAAGGATGTTGTGTGTTTGCGTTGAGTCTGAGATAGGCACGTGCTTGGCAGAATTGTAATCTGTCCCTCATGTTTGGAAAATCAAGAAGGTAGCGCATCGCCATGCATGCTGTATCTCTTGTACATTACTCGTTACGAAGAAAACGAAACACGATCTCTCTCAATCTCTCTCTCTCTCTCTCTCTCTCTCTCTCTCTCTCTCTCTCTCTCTCTCTCTCTCTCTCTCTCTCTCTCTTTGTCTCTCTTTCTATCTCTCTCTCCCGCTCTAGTCTTCACAAACCCCATTCCATCATGGGACAAAGGCTTAAAACCAACACACTCTATGCCGTTCTATCCTTAGCTAACTCCAACACCCTCCCACGTATTCCTCATATTCATTTCTGTCCCCACGTCCATTCTCCGTGAGTTTTTAGATTTTCCTCTATTTAATTTGCCTTGTGGGTCCCACACAAAGAAGGTATGAACACCGTGATTGTTCTCTCCCCCCTCTCTCCTTCTCTCTTTCTCTCTTTGTGCGAGAGTTTGTGTATATTAGTTTGAGTGATTGTGTGATGGAGTGTGTGTGTATGCGAGCGTAGTTTAATGTATAATTGAATATATCTGGGCGTTATATATATATATATATATATATATATATATATATATATATATATATATATATATATATATATATATATATATATATATATATATATATCACCAGCCTTATCAGCCATCTTAGAACTCACGGCTCCATACTTTCAACCTCACTAGATGAAATGAATGGTCATCATCATTCTTGATGGACAACAACAACAACAACAACAACAACAACAACAACAAACAACAAACACACACACACACACACACACATATATAATGTTTGTGTGTGTGTTGTTGTTGTTGTTTGTCCATATATCCATATGTTGTTGTTTGTCTATATATATATATATATATATATATATATATATATATATATATATATATATATATATATATATATATATATATATATATATATATATATATATATATATATCCTTAACAATATTACATGCCCTAGGGATTACTGTTTAAGTACCTTATTTTGGGGGAAAGAAAACAGCGATAGATTGACCTTGGCACAGCCAAATTTATTTGGCATTAGTTTAAATCTTGGCCTGGTAATTGAGCAAATACCTGGCCAAGACCGTGACTAATTTTAAAACAAAGGGTTTTGAGTAGCCATGTTGGTCAGTGAAGACAAAGGAGTGAGACACATTAAGCCTCCCCGGGCTGGGGAGAGGCAGTTTAGCCCTAAAATATGTCATTCTCTGCAGAAATTGGTATGTTAAATATACATTATTATGTATTTATGTATTTTGATAAGGTACATATAACACTGTGTTTAATTAAGAATTGGTTAAAATGATAAATCAACAATTCTTGTAATGATTGATTTTTACTACTAAGGGCCATGCTGTACCACGCTGTCAAAAATTTCCATATTTACAATTTCTAATTCCTATGTTAAATCCTCTTCTAGGCATTGTGAAACTATATCTCACTATCAATGCTTAGAATCTGTAAATATTATGGTGTACTGTCGAGTATTCAACTCTAAGCACATTTCAGAAACATTTTCTCCATGCAGAAGCAGACTACTGATCACACATCTTATAAAAGTAAGTTTATGTTGGGGAAATTGTTTTGCTAATTGCTAATCTGTAACTTGCACTATCGTGCCAAATTTTGGTACAATCTTCTTGTTAACATATTAGTAACCACTCAATTTGGGTGATGGACATGTAATCATTTCATAAACTATTGCTAAGGACATGCCATGTTTGAGAATATAAATTCAAGAACAAAGAAAGAAAACGCATGATATAATTGAATGTGCGGATAGGATGTGCCTTCAATCCGCATCACCTCACTGTGGTAGGGGCAGAAGCGAAGATTGATGTTCATAAATTGCTTGCAATATTCAGAAGACTGGACCATGCGGCATAAGTTATTTCTGATAAATAACACTCTTAATACTAGCAGCAATTGGCAAATTATATATCAGCCTTCACTAACCTCATGCTGCTGTAAGCAGTGGAGGAAAATCATATATAATTTAGTTTTATGGATTGACGAATGAGGAAATCCAAAAACATTGGCTTCTGCATTATTCTTATTATTATTATTATTATTATATTATTATTATTATTATTATTATTATTATTATTATTATTATTATTATTATTATATTAATTCATATATGAGAGATGTACATGTTTTTTTCCCCTCGATATGAGATTTACATATATTCTGTCATGATTGTTAGTAATACATGAGGAATGTGTATGTTTGGGTTTCTCGGTATGATATTATATATATATATATATATATATATATATATATATATATATATATATATATATATATATATATATATATATATCTATATATATGTTCTGTTCATGTTTGTTACTATTACTGTGGAGAATATACATTTTAATGTATCTCCTGTGGAAACATGATGAGATGATGTAAGAAAGGCAGTACACAAGAAGATAATTGAACCGTATGGTTATTGGCCTTGGCTAATGCTGATTACTGCCAAGGAATGGAGACGAGGAATTCTCTTCAAATTATGACAGATGCACTAGCAAAGTGTTGGATAGAAAGGATGGCTTCACACATCAGAAAGTCTCAGTAACAACATGGGGAAGAATACAGAGTGAGAAAATACCTTACATTTATAGTCAGAATGGCACTAAAACAACCAAGGAGGGACATAGAACTTGGAAACCCACTCCTATCTCCTTCCCCTTGTTTTATTTGTAATTAGTGTTATAAACATGGTAACCTAAAACAGTAGATTAATGCTGGGGTTGTATTCTTTTGTCATTTCCAGTTCTAGAAGAGAAGCAAGTGGTGGTTTGTTGGATATATCACCAATCAGGATCCTGGGTCAAAAGCCTGATGTAAGTGATAAAAGGACAACCGGTCTTAAATCTCGTCTGGACCTAACAACTACATGTTGACTGCTGTACTCATTAGCTGCCTAGCCAGCGAAAGACAATTTCGAAGAGGACTGACAAAGTTACTGATGAAGTACTACTTTAGAAGGAATATCCAGGACGGACTTCAGTATCTAAAAATCTACAAAGATAAAGATCTACAGAGTAACCGACAACAGTGTATCGCCTGCTTTACTTCTGAGAGGTACCGCCTAAAGCATCATCAGTCAGTGAAACTATGGGACAGCCCTACAAGTTTAATAAAACTAACAGCAGGGAGAACACTCCAACTGTCTGTTTGACTCCCAAGTTTAAAGGATACTCATAAGTATTCCCCTTTAACGAAAGTCACCCAGCAGCAAAAGTCAACATAAGGTTCAAGACACTAGAACACCAAATTGGAAGAGACACTGAAACAACATAAGCAAGTACAACCAAGGTACCAACTGAATACCAACTTAATATCAATTGAATAACAACTAAGAAACCAGATTACCTCAAGGTTCAAATCTACAACACCCTGAAAGAAGTCAGACCGAATCACCATCAGAAAGACCATACGAAAGAAGCTAGCGGAGTAAATGTCTCTACGCATGCTACAAAAAGATTCATCTGATTGTTTGCAACTCCCAGTTTGTGTGTTGGAATTAATATTCTTCAGTTCCTCATTTTCCATGCGTTCAGAAGACCAATCCTGGACATAGTTCCAGAGGAAAAGAAAGAATTACTCACAGAATTGCATGTCCTACACTGGAAAAAGAATGACTGAATCAGAACTCTTTGCTGGTCCCATGTCAGCCTAAATGCCATCATCAAGTGTGGAATAGGTCATAGACTAAGACTAGGTGGGTGAAAAATCTTTGCGAACATAAATGGGATTCGGATAGCTGAAAGGCTGTCATCCTTTTCATCGGATATGGTGATATAGGGAAGATCCTTGTGCCAAGTCTCAAGATGCAAGTTATGACCAACCGAAGGCCTCAATTTCACACTGGCACCGAGCCACTTGCAACAGAAGATTCTTGAATTCAGCCCCATGGAGGGGATATGTGATAAATTATTTCCGAATATGGATTATAAATATTCGCCAGCCAACTTCAGTGGACATAATATGAGTAAAACATGACTGTGAGTACATTTATTTCTGTCCCCGGATAAGTATGGACATTATCTGTTTCGCACTGGAGAAGAATAACCCACAGCAACATCTAAGGATAAAGGACTATAATTAAATAATTAGTTTAATTATTAGTACAAACTGTGCTTTATATGTGGGTTTTTCATGCCAGGAATGTGTAAGGTCAGTAGCTTTTTTTTCACTGAAGAGTATAACCCAATAGTGGGTGTTGTTTGGTTGAATATTCTGACACCATCTCCTTAATATTTTTAAATATGAGAATTGTACATGGTGTCAGAAACAATTGTTTTATATGTTTGGTTTTTCTGAACTTAGACCATTGTTTGCTTTATTTATTTAAAGTGGGTCATAGATAGTAGAACTAATTTGTGGTTGTTGTGTTGTTTGTAATAACATTGTTTTTTTCTTGGGACAATGGGGTTAATGTATTATTTTTATTGAAAATCATTCCCATGCCTGTTCTGGAAATCCAGTGTGGTGATTAAAATAATCTAAATGTTACTACAGATTTTGATTTAATGCCTGAACTGTTTGTCCAAAAATGTTGATGTTTACGTCAATTAAATGTTGATGTTTGTTCAACAGTGGTTATTTTATATGTTATAAACAATCTATGTCCTCTAGCACTATATTAAACTTAAAGGGTGATGAAGTGAGAGGGGAAACCTACACACAGATACCATTGTTTCAAGGATTGAAGTGTTTTCTCCTTGTATTTGTGGTAAATTTCCCTTATCACCTTGCATCCTGAAGTGAGAACAAACTCTACCCAAATCCCCTAGACATAACTTAGCCAATACTCTCATAGATTAAAATTAACATCCGACAGTATGAATGAGTGAATTATTTAGTGTTTGTGATTGTGAGTGGATATATATGTGTGTATATAAGAATGTGTGTGTGTGTGTGTGTGTGTGTCACTGTGTAGATGTGGATGTCCGCGTGTAAAAGTGTGTATGTGTCGATTATATGCGTATGGGAAGGAGTGTATGTGTGTACCTTGCTGTTTGTATAAATGAGGATATATGGGCGAGAGAGAGAGAGAGAGAGAGAGAGAGAGAGAGAGAGAGAGAGAGAGAGAGAGAGAGAGAGAGAGAGAGAGAGAGAGAGAGAGAGATGGAGAAAGAGATAGTATGCATACGTAAACTCTTATTGGTGAGTTTGTGATTGTGAGTGAGTATATGTTTATGCAAGGGAGTTTGTAATTGTGTGTTTTTGATTGGGTGCATAACTGTGAGAGATTGTGTAAGTGTTAGAAGTATGTATGCAGGTATGGATGTATGTGTTTATGAATATGCGTGTGTATGTGTGTCTGGCTGTATGTCTGTCTCATAACATGGCCATATGCATTGCTTATGTTCACCACTTTCATTTGACAATGTTGTCCATGTGAATGTAACATGCACAATAGATAACTGATGTACGCAAAATGAGTCATTGGAAGGGCCGAATGTAAGACGGGCCTGCGAGCCCAAATTGTGACTCTATGAAATAAAGTTTGTTCGTCCGTTTATTCGTTCGTTCTCACTCTCTCCCCTCCCCTGTTACTCTCTCTCTCTCTCTCTCTCTCTCTCTCTCTCTCTCTCTCTCTCTCTCTCTCTCTCTCTCTCTCTCTCTCTCTCTCTCTCTCTCATGATGGCGATTGCTTCTGCCAGTTTAATTTACGGAAGCCAATTTTGTGCAAACAGAAGGACATGATAGACAATTTAAAATTACCGTGGTAAGCAACTGAAATTACTGTGTGAATAGGTGTGTTGTATATTTCAGCTTGCAGGATTAATCTTACTGCTTTAGTTTATGTTGTGTGATTTCTGCAGTATGTACCCCCGCGAGAAGCAGCGAAATATGCCAGGCAATAAACGGTGTAATCAATTATTTGCGTGTTTGTTATTCAAATTCAAGACGGGAAAACATTATTATCATATTAAAATTATTTTCATCTCTTTAGAAAGCAACTGTTATATGTATTTTTAACGTTTCATTGTCTCTTTGATAATTGCTTTTCAACAAACATAAGTGGTGCACAGACATGAAAGAAATGATAATTAAAGTAACAACATGCACAAATAAATAAAGACGGATGTCAACTGGGTCGTAGGCGGAGAAAGCCGGACATTACAGATTCGGGTGTTTAATTATAACGTAGGTTTGTCACCGATGTGCTTCTGAAGATCGTGTAGGGTTGTGTTCGTGTAGATGGCAATACAGCCGCTGTTTTATTGTTCATGTATAACGTTAGCATCAAAGTAGCAACCTTATCATGTTATTACAAGGATGTGACAGTGAGATGTACAAAACAACATTAACAGGGTCAATAATGAGATGAGGACAGCCGTACAGTGGACATGGAACAAGACAAATGGTGCACGGATGAAGTGAAAGCAGAAGCAGACACCTACAGCATACAGTCTTCTAGAACCAAAGGCTGTTACAATCTAGCCCCAGTAACTGTAAATTGTTTATCTCCTTCCCTCGCTTTGAACTTGAGCGTAGTCCACACTGGACAGATTTTTGCGTGTGGGCAAGTTTCCCCTATTACTAGTGTCCCTCGCCATGAGGCGAACCCACTCCGACTTCTGAGGTACTTGTAATTTATGTTCCAAAGTCAAGGACGAGAATTCAACATTTTAGTCTAACTGACTGGTGTAAGGGTTTAACCCCTACCCCGTCATCCCGGAAGTTTAAGAGCGAGCTCTCTAATCTATTCGGCTATGCAGACCTGAAGAACTCTTCTAATCCTTTGCCACTGTTTGAGAGGAGCACCGTGTCATCAGCATATATAAGATCTGGTATTTCATTATCCACCAATTTCGAATGGATACAAACTGCTCTTGTTTCAACATGTCCTGCACACATGTTGAGCATGTAAAGGGAGAGAATGCAGCCATGTATTACTCCCCTCTGCAGAGAAACAAACTGCCCACTATATAGATGCGGAGTCAGGTGTATCAATGCAGAACCAGGTCCGCACAACGAGCAGCACTCAGTGAACTATACCATACATCCACAATGCTTGTAATACAATGGATTCACTCGCACTGCGATATACCCGGAGAAGAACACATTGACATGGGAAGGGAAAGACTACTTTAGCTTAACGTAAACATAGCCCATGATAAGGCCGACAGGTTAAAGGAGAAAATGTACAACCAGGTGGGAATCAGAGCATCCAGACCATCGAAAGAATGGTGCATATTACTAACTCAACCAAAGATAACTATCTTCAGACTCCGCATAGGACATAACAATTAACAAACTGTCATCCACTGCCTACAGTACCTTGCGGTGTAGGACAGTGGCTTCTTTGGCCCGATGAATGAATTGATTCAGTGCCAAGCTGAAAGTAGGTTTGGACCAAACATGGTACAAGGTCAGATGAACAAGTATTATATTGTACATTTTCATTCACTGAGCATTACAATTGCGGAATATACTACGAAAGAAAACTAATTACACGATGGCCTTAGCATAGCGATATATCATCCTTCTGTTCAATTGAGAGGTCACATTTGACGATATATTGTCTTTCGGTTGTAAAGCAGTGAAGGCCGCCTGGCCAGCACAGTCACCGCGAACTGTGCAGGTTAGGGTTTGCTTTGTGCCCCTGGCAGAAACAAAAATATGTCACCTTACAGAGCATTCGAACCCGGGTCTCCTGATTGGTAGCCCATCGTTCTAACCACTCCGCCATCCGGTCTGCACCCACAGGACATAACTGGAAGATATACCACACGTTTAATCAACTAACGATAGGAGACACTGGTTAATTAACTGTGGAACTGGTGATAGGGCTGTGCCGTGCCGTGCTATGATACAGAGAGACAGCCGCATCAGGCGGCACCGTAATGGGCGGCACAAGCAGTGAAGGTTGGCGGAATTTTGAAGACTTGCATCATTAAGGGGCGGCATTTCAAAGACTTGTAGCCTACTGAGAACATCTATCACACGGTCCTGACTGGTGACACGACCGCTAATCACTTGCTCTAGAAGTGTTCACCATATGTCAAACAGAGAAAACTAATATGACCTAAACCCGCTCCATTCGATGACAAATTCTATGGAGAAGTCAATCAGCTTAAGTTGACTGCTACTTTCCTTGGATTTATTCATACTGACATAAGGTGAAGGAAGAAACAGGTTTACAACGCTGCACACTAACTCAGTGAAGACTCCTTTCCTGAACTGTGCACGCCACACTTACGTATTGCCTGAGCTATATAAACGATTAGACGACCCGGCCCGTACGACAGGGTCCGTACTAAGCCTCGTTTGTACTGGACAGGTGCGAAGCTCTGAAAATGTAAATATTCGCCAGTCCATGTTTCTTTACGGTACACTGATCTTTGAATTGTGCCGTCTGCTCTACGTCTCATTAGGATATCTAGAAACGACAACGCGACCCTGTTTGACTGTGCTAGGAAGATATGCACCCAGGACACACTGACAGAAGAATTTGAAACTCTGAAGAATGCCTTAAACCTGAATGGGTACTACACAGGATTTATAAAGCGCCACTGCAAACAGATCAAACCTAAACCAGAAGAAACTACAGTTCCTAAACTCAAGGTTTTCATTCATTTAACCTTCCGAGATGACGTAATGCAACGTTTGCAGGACCGGCTCATCACAGCAGTCGGGCGAACATTCTGTGCTGCAACTCCGGTTATCAGGTACAAAACCACACCGATCCCCATTCCAGCAGTTAAAGAACCTGTAGCTTTGTACACCAAATTGAATTGTATTTACCAATTTACATGTAGGTGCGAGGCCATCTAGCATAGGTAGAACTGCGCGACAGTTACATAACAGAGTGTTGGAACACATTCCGAACTGGGTGGGCAAGATACTACACACAGAAGATGGTAGCCTAGGCAGGCCGACACACCGGAACAGTCCTGCTTCATCGGTCGCGAGACACGTGCTCGAGAGTGGTCATGTGGTTGAAAGAGACAGTGCCTTCCGTGTGTAGTTCAACACACAGAGTAGTCGGTTGTTAAGGTTTGATGAAGCCATAGTGATCAACCTGCGTAAGCCGGCCTTGTGCAAGCAGTTTAAAATCACTCTGGTAGACAATCGACATTACTGTGCGAATATGTGTATATTTCAGATTGAAGGATTTATCTAGTTATTTCACTTTACGTTGTGTGATTTCTGCAGTATGTACCTGACGAGATGCAGCGAAATATGGCAGGCAATAAATCGAACAATCTATTGTTTATGTCTTCGTTATTCAAATTCACTACGGGAAAACACTGTTTTGAATCACTGGAGAATGTCTAGGAAACTCGACCAAAGCAACTTACAGGAGAATGTATAGGAACTTCGACCAAGCAATTCGCTGGAGAATGTCTAGGAACCTCGAAAAAAGCAACTCACTGGAGAATGTCTAGGAACCTCGACCAAAGCAACTCACTGGAGAAAATCTAGGAAGTTCGACAAAGCAACTCACTGAAGAATGTCTAGGAACCTCGACCAAAGCAACTCACGCGAGAATATCGAGGAAGCTCGACCAAAGCAACTCACTGGAGAATGTCTAGGAAGCTCGACGAAAGAAAAACACACATACACTAACGGTTCGGCAGAAATCTTCATCTCTACCACCAGGGAAAACCGTTGGGCGTATCCTTTCGCCGGGATGCGACCACGATGACATTTTACAATATCGTATAGGCAGCATACAGTTTAGGACAGACAAAGTGTACATACATATGTCAAAGTTCATGTATCTAGGGCTGTCAACTGTTATGAGGCCAGAGGTTTCCAATTTCAGCATTTCCAGTAGACCCAATTTTCATGTCACATTATTCAGTTTCGAAAAATGGCATGACTTTTTTTTTATTATTAAATCTGTCACTCTACCTTATAATCTCGGATATTATAATAAATTACATCGCTTATTTCTTGTTATGTTATGATATGTTATGTTATGTTATGTTATGCTATGTTAAGTAAAGTTACGTTACGTTATGTTATGTCATGTTATGCTATGTCGAACGACGACACAGCACACTATACATTCCCACTCACGCTCAGACCCCCGATGCAGCAGCCAGCCCAAAGTGTTTCAGCTCCCTGTACCCGTAAGGAGTTGGTTATGGTGCCTCCCCTCTGTCCTCTTTCCCTCATTGGCGTGCCTGACCAGGCCACATCCTCAGTTCGGGTAATCGGGCGAGCATTGGAGTCTCCACCTCTGCCAACCGAGTCCGTACTGAATTGGTTACATCAGCCCTGTCCATCCGTATTCCTTGTTTGAAGCTAGGTGTAATAGACACCCTGGTAGGATGTCATGCTGCATGAAATACCGGTTGACATTCTCTCTCTCTCTCTCTCTCTCTCTCTCTCTCTCCTCTCTCTCTCTCTCTCTCTCTGTCTCTCTCTCCGCACCCGACGAGAATATAAAAATGGACGATACAGATAATGTGTTGCATTTCATTTGCAGGACGTCGCAGACAGAGCGCGACAGAGACAGCGTGATTGAGAGAGAGAGAGAGAGAGAGAGAGAGAGAGAGAGAGAGAGAGAGAGAGAGAGAGAGAGAGAGAGAGAGAGGGCCAGGGAGATGGAGGGAAAATAGACAAACAGGCAGAGAACGGGAGAGACAGGGAGAACGAGCGAGAGAGAGAGAGAGAGAGAGAGAGAGAGAGAGAGAGAGAGGGTGGAAGAAACGGAGAGGCTAGAAATAAGGGAAGAAGAGCCAGACAGACAATCAGCGAGACAGACAGACTGAGCGAAATAACATGCTTTGGCTGTTGGTCATTTCTTGGCACGTTTACGTTCAGTAGTTTGCCATTACTTTTTGAAAGAACGGCAATCTCATACCATTGAATGAAAACTAGCGCAAGGTGTCTGCTTCCAAATTGGCCGCAACTGTGTTTCGAACGCGGTATGCGGGATTGCGAATTGCGTTCCTAACCGCTTCGCCACTGCGCCATATACGATACAGAAAAGCCATATGCAAAATTAAGAGATGTATGATCGCCAACGTCAGCCATAATTATGGTACATAAGCCAGCACTAAAGGTGTTACCAAATCTGACCATACAAACTCAATAAAATCAATACAGTAGTAGCGCTGGGTCGGTCCCCGCAGTACGCAGTACACAATATGCCAACGCCTGAATATATTTTACTCACATGTCCCATTAGTTGCGTGCGTTGCTGTCTCCGTCGCCATCGCCTTTTCTATGTTTATCACTCTCTGTCTGTCTGCTGCCTCCCTGTCTGTCTGCATGTGTGTCTGCCTTTTCCTATCTCACGCCCCCTTATCTTCCTCTCTATCGTTCAGTCTGTCTGCCTGTCTGCTCTTCCCTTATTTCTTGCCCTCTGTCTCTTTCAACCCCCCCCCCCCCCCCTCACACCCTCTCTATCGCTTTCTTTCTGTCTCACTCGCTTTCTGTCTGTTTGTCTATTTTCCCTCTTCTGTCTGTCGCTGTCTCTATCGCTGCCTGTCTCTTCTCCCCCGTCACTGTCACTATATTTCTCTCTTCCTCTTTCCACTCTCTTCCTTTCGCCCCCTGTCTTTCTGTTCACATGTCTCTTCCTCCTCTATCTTTCTCCCCGCTCTCTATCGCTCTTTGCCTCAATTCCCCCGGTTTTGCTCTCAACTCTCCCTCCCTGTCGCTTCTTCTGCCATCTCTCTCCCTATTTTTTCATCTCTTCCTATCGCGCTTTGTCTGCCTGTCTGTCTGCCCCCCCCCCCCCTTAACTTTATTGCTATCTGCCTTTTCCGCCTCATATCTCTTCCTCCCTCTCTTAAACTCATGTACCCCTTCAATGATAAGTTACTCCGTCTGACATCCAGTTAATCAGTTTCATCGATTTCCGATTGTCTTCATCAACCACGGAAGGCGGTCCACACAAGCAGGTACATCACATCAAGAACAACCACACACCCTCCGTCCCTCCACCACCAGTTTGTTCAAGACACGTGAAGAGCACAGGCACTGCTTTCCTAACTACTAACATCTGTACTGAAATTGTAATGTCCCTTGCGCATAACAAGAAATAATCGAATTCAGTATTTCACTCTACACCTACTGATTATAGAAATAATATCTATATATATATATATAAAAGAGAATGTTTGTTTGTGTCTTTGTTTGTGTCTTTGTTTGTGTGTCCTTTATGCGTTCCTGAACGGTCCATCCGATTGAGATGAAATTTTCTACAGATGTTCTTCTCACTCCCGCCGTGCCAACTGGCATAGTTTGTTAGTTTAAAAACAGTTATTTACGTTATAAATCAATATTAAAAGAAAAGACGTCTAATTAAGGGGACTTAACAACAAAAGTTATTTCAAGGGACATTACTTTTAGTAACATTGCTATATTATGTAATTTAAATAATTGTTGTATTTTTCTTAAAGTTTTATAAAATGTTTAAAGAAGTTATCTACAGGCATATGCGTTATAAAAAAAGGTGATAAACACTTTAAGGCATCTTCAAAGTTTTCTTAAAAATAATGGATCTATTTTATATACGTGAAAATTTTCGAACCCATTTTTCCCGCAACGGGAACGGGAAAGGGCCGAACATATACTCTGTGCACCACAGTCGTATCTGGTATAAACAAAGTGATAAAAACTTTAAGGCATCTTCAAAGTTTTCGTAAAAATAATGGATCTATTTTAGATACGTGAAAATTTTCTAACTCTGAACAATATCATCGAAGCTACAATTTTAAGTGTGAAAGATGTACTGTTGCCTCGCATCCCAATGATTCCAACAGATATGCCATTCGAATTCAAACGTCTGCAGTTTCTGGACAGACAGACAGACAGATATAGGTAGGTAGGTAAGTAGATAGATAGATAGATAGATAGATATATAGATAGATAGATAGATAGATAGATAGATAGATAGATAGATAGATAGATAGATAGATAGATAGATAGATAGATAGATGGCTGGCTGGCTGGCTGGCTGGCTGGCTGGATGGATGGATGGATGGATGGATGGATGGATAGATAGATAGATAGATAGATAAATAGATAGATAGATAGATAGATAGATAGATAGATAGATAGATAGATAGATAGATAGAAACACGCCAGGAGCTGGGCGAAGCCGGGCCGGGTCAGCTAGTCTTTTACATAAATATAACTTGATAAATACAATCTTTTACATAAAATAACTAGAGAGATGCAATCCTTTACATAACAAACTAGATAGATAAAATCCTTTACATAACAACAACTGGAGAGATACAATCCTTTACATAACAACAACTAGAGAGATACAATCCTTTACATAAAAATAACTAGAGAGACACAATCCTTTACATAACATGAACACTGAATAACGTGATTCAACACTTCACACAAGAAGAACAACACAACCCTTCACAATCAATCCTACACAAAAGCGTCACAAGATCTCCCACTGGTCCGAATCCCTCCAGTGATGGTACACCCACCGCTAACTTTTTAACAACGTGTTGGATCCATATCGCCCGAATCGATCCCGAATGGTCTAACCTGCCGACAACAAGCGTGTGTGCATGGCCACTGAGCATCCAATGGCCATTTCAGTTATAACCTGTTAAACTTATTTGCATATCCTTTACAGTACGTAGCACTCAACTCCCAACATTTTTGGCTGTCCGTGATTCCTAGGCAAGTTTACGTTCAGTAGTTTGCCATTGCTTTCTGACACAAGACAGTCTTTTGCCTTCGTAACCCCTTGGCCACAGTCTGTAGACTTGATTAAAAGCTAGTTGCGTGACCTTTGCAGGATGTTCCAATCAACCCCAGAATTTATTGGCTGTATGTGATTTACTAGGCAAGTTACTTCAGTATTTGCCATTGCTTTCTGAATGTCCGACACCTCATACCCTAGAAAACAACACTCATGACTGATTTCGAACCTTCGATTCGGCATGTCGGGGAACTGTGAAACCGCGCGTCTCACTATCCCCTGAGCCAGTGCGCCAGTTATAGACACACACAGGGTAGTTTCCTGGGTACCGACGTGTACCCGTGAACGCACAGGTGAAAGAACGAAGATGTAAACACGCAGAGATACCAAGCAATGACATTAGGTGTTAGAGGACCCTTTAAAACAGTAAACATCAGAGGAGACACACAAATGACGATCAATAGAAGATGATAACAGAGGGGACATTAGAATGGCAATCAATAGAGGATGATAATAGTGGGGAGATGAGAATGGCAATCTATAGAGGCTGATAATAGTGGGAGATAAGAATGACAGTCTATAGAGGTTGATAATAGTGGGAGATAAGAATGACAGTCTATAGAGGTTGATAATAGTGGGAGATAAGAATGACAGTCTATAGAGGTTGATAATAGTGGGAGATAAGAATGACAGTCTATAGAGGTTGATAATAGTGGGAGATAAGAATGACAGTCTATAGAGGTTGATAATAGTGGGAGATAAGAATGACAGTCTATAGAGGTTGATAATAGTGGGGAGATAAGAATGACAGTCTATAGAGGTTGATAATAGTGGGGAGATAAGAATGACAGTCTATAGAGGTTGATAATAGTGGGGATACTAGAATAACAATCCATAAAGGTTGATAAAAGTTGGAACATAAAAATGGCAACCAACAGAAGTTGATAATAGCATGGAGATTAGAATGTCAATCAATAGAGGTTGCTACGAGTAATAATGGAGAATTAAGAATGGCAATCTATAAAAGTGGATATCAGAGAAAACAGAAGAATGACAATCAACAGAGTAGACATCCGAGAACATACAGGAGTGACTACAGAAGCTGTTATCAGAGGACACGCAAGAGCGACAATCAAGAGAATCTAACACCTTAAGGAGACATACGAAGCAGTAATCAGAGCACGAACACGAGATCAATTAAAATAAGTAGATATTCGAAGTTATACACAAGAGGCAAGCAAACAGAAGCAGATTTCACAGATCATGAAATATGAATATGTATAGGGAGCACAGACGAGAAGATCCTAGTAAAATTAACGTAGTATATGGAGCACTAAGTCAAAGATCAGTGGTTCTCAACCGGTGGGGAGTTCCCCCCCCTCACCCCCCCCCCCCCCGGGACATATTGTCCAGCCACTTCACACCTTCCGAAATTCAGAGCTCTAACCATAAAGGAACACCACTGACGAGTGGATTTCATCAGCCTAGTCAAAACAAGGAGTAATTGAGTAGGCGATTCGAACAGAGACACACGATTGGCTAAGGCCAAGCCTGAGATGCCCGCCAGACCCCTCCCCCCCCCCCCCCTTCCCCCTGTAAGCATAATTGGCAGTGAAATGAAATCAGTCCAGTAAAACCTATCAAGACGACCACCAGCAAATTGAGTAGGAAGCAGATAGATGACTGGTATTCTGGGCTCCCTCAGGAAAGCTTGACCATGAATATGTGTTGAAATGATCCTTGAGGTTAAGGTAATACGATGTTTATATCTAATAATGTCGATGTGATGTTTAAGATGCTTACAATGATCATAATCAATGCTTTTGTTTGAGAAAGAAATGTTTCCCAGCGCCATGTGTTACCAATCTCTGCACCTGCCATGTCAGAACCTTTCGACTGGACATGCTATCGCAACATGCTACATAAAACTGTTTCCTTCTAACTGCATATGTAAATAAACACTTTTCTCTATGCAATGTAAATGCACTCTTTAAAAGCACATTCTAGGCATTGGTGATTCTGCAGAGAAAATATCGCTAAGAGCCTATCTCTTAAAACCCCTGTCCCGGGAAGGTTAACCTGGTCAACAAATGCCCGCAGAAGTCGGATGTGTCGGCCTAACTACGCAAGAACGCAGCTCTGCTGTAAACAGGCACAACGCAATCACATCCGAAAAAAAAACTCCGGATGAACGAAGAAGAAGAAGAAAACCCCTGTACACGGACTTACAACTTCATGAATGTATATATATATATGTAGGTGATTCTTCTGTCTACCTTTCTCATGAATAAGCTTTGTGAATTCGCCATGTTCTTGTCATGAGAATGAATGCTCACATGTAGGAAAAGATAGCTGCACCATTTACTCAAATGCTTGCCAGACGTTGCACGCATCAACAGCCTCACACAATTGTGGTGATGACTGGGTGATTATTATGTTCATGGGCCTGCCAATTACATTCTGAAATATGACAATAAAAGCAGCCCATTTCTGACTTTTGTGCAAGGAAATTACTGCAACAGTAGGAGGTTTGAAACGCCGTCCCCCAAACCCGTTGCTCCGAGGAGACAACTGGGAGGGACCCTCTGCGTTTGTGTTTGAAGCAATACTAAATGCATAACTATCAAAAAGGCTCGCGCATAAATTCATGAAATATGTATGTTTTCATTTGTGATTATTGTACATTGTATGTTGATTCACATGCTTACTTTTGTTGTAGGAAGAGAGGTTATAATGTTTCCTTGATATAAAAAGGCAAATACATTAATAATGATGATGATGAGAGGCATTTTAGAACTAAGCCAAACCCAGAGGAATGAAGGCACATCATGATGATGAGATGTTATAATTTTGACTTTACCTCAACCTGCACTTATCTCAACAAATCCTGTATTATCAAGCATCAGTCTCAACTTACCTCTGCCTTAACATGCATCTATCACAACATGCATCTTTCTCAAGCCACCCTCATCACAAGCTGCCTTTACCTCAACCTACCTTCATCCCAATATATTTGTCACAACATGATGAATCCGTCTCAACAGGACCCTGTTACATCATTTATGACTTTGAATCAACTTACCTTGATAAAAACCTGAGGACATTGTCACAACCAGACACGTTGGTCTCAATTGTATGACCTTATTTATCTTACTGTCCTGGTTGCATCAGGAGTTGATCGCATCATGACTTTACAGCATCAGAAGATGGACTCAATGCCTCTAAAGAGAAGAGGGTAGTGATCTCACCACTGAGTTGACCCACTCCCCTTCCGTCTCTGATTTTATTTTATCCCCCCCCCCCTTTTTTTCACTTGTTTATATTATAATGACATATGATTTTTGTCAAATGAAAATGTAGTTTGTGATTTTGTTCATACTGTCAGATGGGCGGTGTGCATTTAGGCCCTCCAGAGAGAATGATGCTTATGCAGTCCTGGTGATGCAGATTTGCTGGCAAACCTTGGTAGAGGTAGTGTGAATCCGTCCTTATCATACCAGGTCCATTATAATTCTAGCAAATAAAATGTCACCATCATCACACCTCCTCCAATAGATGGACCCTAAAATCTTAACAATAAATACTGGGAAGACCACATGTTGGAGACGACCAGTGTAAGCCATACCATGCTTTAGCTCAACCAGTAGAAGACCCTGAAAAAGACATTAATCCAAGGAAGAAACCTTCATCCTTGTGTAACAGAGGAGGAGACGAATGCAACAGATCTACTAGAAGGCCTGGCAGTAGTTGCTGAACATCTTGCTTTATTTATATTAAACTTCAGTAGGCATAAAATTTGACATACAATTCTAGATGGTCACATCGCGTCCTGCCAGCATGGCCTCCGGTTGGTAACTAACCTATTCTCCACCCCCGCGTCACAGCTTGAGCGTCCCTAGTTACATCCCAACGGGATGCTCAGCCGTGCCTTGTATACTAGTCTTTTTCCCTTTGCACACCACCCATCTAAACCCCTTAACAGAGATGCTCTGTTATACTTGGGGTTAGAGTACTTACTGATGCTAATCAAGATTAGAGGAAAGCTGTACACCAATACTTTGTTCCAGTGACCCAAGAGAGTGAAAAACCATCTTCTCAAGTCAGTTACTGAATCTGTTAATATATAGGAATATTGTATTGTTGTGCCATGGTTTACGTGTTCCATTGGGACCTTGCCGTCTTGACAGACGATAGTTTGTGCTTTAAAAAGGCATAATAACTTTTAACTATGGCGGTAGCGAGTGTGACTGATAAGGCCAATTTGCGCTGTAAATGTCCGTTCACAGTGGGTGCATCTGAACCCGTGGTCATTTCCACCATCATGCACCATCTTACGTCTCAAACGCTTGGTGTGTGACTTTTCTGCAATAATTTTCTCCTTTGACTTTATTCCATTTCTGATATTTGCCCTCCATGCAACACGTTCAGCGGCGACTTGCTCCCAATGTGCATTATCAATGCCTGTATCAATCATGTCCCGCTTACACACATCTTTGTATCGTAGTAGAGGCCGACCCTGAGATCTCTTACCCATCTGTAATTCACCAAAAAAGATATCCTTTGGTATTCTACCATCATCCATCCTCCTAAGATGTCCTATCCATCTAAGTCTACGAAGACTGAGCATGGAATAAACTGTCACACAACCTGATCTTTCCAATACTTCAGTATTTGTGATTTTGTCTTGCCACTTAATACCAAGAATTCTTCGCAGACACCGCATATGAAAGCTGTTTAAATTGTTCTCTTGGTGTGAGTAAGTTGTCCAGGTTTCACTGCCATAGAGAAGAGTACTAAGGACACAGGCTTGATAGACAAGGACTTTTGTTTTGGCAGTAAGCTTCCTGTTCTCCCAGACTCTTTTTCATAACCTGTTCATTGTTGTTGCTGCCTTACCAATCCGGATGTTGATTTCCTGATCTAGGGATAATTTGCTATTTACCACTGATCCTAGATATGTAAAATGGTCTACTATCTCTAGTTCGGCGTCGTCAATAAAGATTGATGGTACCCCATGTGCACCTTGTGACATAATCTGTGTCTTCTTTTTGCTAATTGTTAAACCAAATTCAGAACAAGCATTGGAGAATGCAGATAGTAGACATTGCAATTCTTCCTCAGAGTGGGTCGTAACTGCAGCATCATCTGCAAAAAGCAACTCTCTGATCAGTACCCTCCTAATTTTGGTCTTAGCCTTCAATCTCTGAGCATTGTAGAGGCCGCCCTCTGAGCGTGGGTGAATGTATATACCACCATCCTGATCACGAATGCATATTTCAGTAGAAGTGAAAAGTATATTCCAAGAGGGTGGGAGCTAGTACACAACCTTGCTTAACTCCACTCTTGATTTCAAATTCTTCAGAAGTTGCACCATCAAACTTGATTATACCCTTCATGCCTGTGTGGAACGATTCCACAATGGACAGAAGAGTTGGTGGGCAGCCAATCTTCTTTAGGTGCCTTGACAGAGACCCTCACGACTGACCAAATCAAATGCCTTTGTGAGGTCGGATGAAGCAATAAACAGTGGTTGATTCTGTCACGGCATATTTTCTTGCATTTGTCCGCAATGAGAATATCATATCAGTGGTAGACCGGTTCTGTCGAAAGCCACACTGTGATTCGGGGTAGACTTGATCTCCTAGGATTTGAAGTCTGCGCAGAACAATTCTGGCAAATACTTTTCCAACAATACACAGAAGTGAGATACTGTGTTTACGTGTTATGCATATGTTATCACACCAAATGATACTGTTGAGCAAAAAGCTTGATCCTGTTATCTGCACTTCCACATTTGATTTTACATTATACCTTATGTTTAACGCATATTTTTGAGTGATTTCTCGAAAAAAATTTTTGTTCACCCAATGCAGTTGTATATGTCCTGTAAATACATTGATTGTTCTATGACGATAGTATATGTTTTGTTTATCCAGTGATTGTTTTGTACTGTCACTATATGTTCTGTAGACACGGTGGATGTTATGTGCAACCTGTGTACGTTAAGTTCATGAACTAGTATGTTTAAGAGTATACATTACACAAGATTAGACTTGGAGACTCCATGAGGGCGGGCGCCTACACACTAGTCCCTTTTCTCAGTCATAGAGGAGGGCATCCCCTTTAAGGATAATGGTAAAAGTTCGTGGTCTCCACACATTCTAAAGGAGCCTTTATTTACAATATTTCGTGTTAGATATTGGCTTTATCCCTAGTTATCTTCACGTGGGGGCAACGAGCCGAATTCCAGGCTTCCCAAAGAAGGTGACAGAGGATCGGAACACATCCCATCCGGGATACCCTCATAAATATCCTCGCATATTAGTAAACACCTCACACCCCCAGGGGGAATTTTAGGGTTTCAGGGGGGGGGGGGGGGGGATAGAAAGAGAGAATTAAGATTAGTTCAAGATTGCGTTAATACAAGAACCGATTACTTGATATTGTTTTTCCATCCATACTTTACGGTTCTGTACTTCTCGCCCTTCTGAAATTCGTTTTATAATTTAAGTAGTCCCGCAAATCACGTTTTATGTAGACGTCTAGACCTGTTATAGTATGTGTTATTAAAGTTACCTTCCATTATTACGTATACTGTGTAGGGGCGGCGGGGGGGGGGTTAATAGGGAGGAAATACGAAAGGTGGGGGGGGGGGGTGACGTTCTGAAAATATTTTGAAGGGGTGCACGGACCAAAAAAGGTTGAGAACCACTATCACAGGTTGACAGAACGATGTCAGTGGTCCTTGAATGAGTAGTACCCAAGAAGCGACACAAATGGTGAGTGCATTCAGAAACTCATAGCTTGACTGCTTCCGTTAGGGTCAATAAAGAGATGAAGGTCGACGTGGGAGTCCAGGTCACTTAAAATATCACGGATTTGGAGGGGATTCAAACGTACGACCATCGGACTGACACGCAAGCGTATCCTAGTCGCTTAATCTGTCCATCCCGCCTTTCCATCCGTCTGTCTGTTTGTGTGTCTATCTATCTATATGTACTGGAGGGTATACATAAATACATTAATACAGACAGACATGCGGACAGACGGAAGAACGGGAGGGCGTGAGGGCGGGCGGAAAGGTATACAGACAGACAAGCAGTCAGGTAGATGGACGGATTGGGTGGGTGGACTGTCGGACAGACGGAAGAAGAGAGACAGCGGGGGTGGGGGGGGGGGCGGACGGATGGACGGACTGGAAGCAGAGAGAGGGAGGCGGAGAGAGGAGGACGGATGGGCAGACAGACTGACTGACAGACAGACGGACGGACGGACGGACGGACGGACGGACAGACAGACAGACAGACAGACAGACAGACAGATAGATCAGATAGATAGATAGATAGATAGATAGATAGATAGATAGATAGATAGATAGATAGATAGATAGATCTCAACAATTCACTCAACGTCCAACAATATATCTACTCTGGTACAGGCTACAACCAGATCATACGACAATGATAACCTCGAGATATTGCGCTGTGGAGGTACGTATGCGTATGTCCTTGCTGAGTTTATCTATCTTCAAACGATAACAACAGCCCCTAGAATGCCCATTATGGCGTCCTTGGTAACTGTTACCTTACATTAGGCTTCTGTCTTGTCTCCAAGTACACACATGGCAAGTTTACCTTTGACCTACAATGCTA